>PPHD01012597.1:0-17930 GCA_002909625.1 Bambusicola thoracicus | reverse complement strand
CTATAACAACTTTGTTCCTTTCTACTCTGGAGGACGAAACAAAGATAGCTTCTCTTCTGTTCTTTGCGTAGAAACACCCACAAGGTATGGGGCTGCCTGGATATAATGTGGGAGATACAGCTGGGCAAATATTTTAAAAGGAGTTGTAGGTCAATGTTTGAATATCCAGGTGAAACAAAGTGACCCTAAGATGAAAGGATATGTGAGGGGACAGGGAACATTTACACCTCATAGGATTGAGCTACTGTTAAATCTGTAAAGGAGTGAAAGTGTTTTAATAGGACAATCTCATGCATCTGGAGAGAAGGGCTATCTGAAGGTAAAGATGCACTCACATTCAACTTTTGACTCTTCTTTTTTATGGTGCTTGGCAGAGCCTTTCTTAATCGTAGCCATATTTGTAAAACAAAGACTTGGAAAAGACTAGTATCTGTATGCAGCCCTGTGGTTACCCCCATCCCCCATCTGCTCCTGCCCTGTCCTCTTTCTTGCAGGTCAGTGATGTAACCCAGGATTGTTTCCTGTGCTGAAGGCTTGGCTCCTGATGCCACGTGATGGTGAGAATGCCATGGAGTTGACATGGATCAGGTAGATATCAGTGAGATGGTTATGTGCACATGTGTGGTGTAGTGTAGACATCAGCAATGGCCTGGTATCTGAGCACTGCTTATCTGGGGAAGAGTTTTTGTTTGTTTTCTGGCTAAATTTTCAAGAAATGTCTTAGAAAGCTGATAGAAAAGACTGATGGCAAGTCTCCAATGCTAGAGAGAGCACTTCTGTTCTGCTGGTGCTCAATCCCTTTTTCCAGTTACTTGAACGACTTGGCTGGTGTCTCTTGTGTTTGGAAAGTAATAATCAGCTGTTAAAAACAACAACAATAACAACAAAACAACTCCTGTCCCTGGGCAGCTACAGAAGATTGTTTAATTTTCTGACAGTGACTTCATGTAGTCACGTTTACAGAATCTCTATAAATCTGTTTTTTCGAAGTGTGATATATTCTCCATGAATGACAGTTGCACAGCAATAGGTTTGATTCCAGGTAGGCACATTATATCAAACTTACCTTATTATGAATTGTTGTGGGAAAAGCACTGTGCAGATGCAGTTTACTATGTGATCTATGTGAATCAGTGAGTGATTAACTTTGAGCGTACTGCATATCTGATCCAGTTATGAATACAGCCAGTTGTTGGGCTGATAGTCATCTGTCTGATTTAACAGACAATGTTTCTGAGCTTGTAGGTGATATATCTGGAATGGTGAATGACAGGTCTGACTCACCAGTTGACTAACATTCATTCTGGAGTATATCTTCTTCAGTGGAGACTGTATGTATAAACATACACTCACATACGTTTATATTTTTGTTAGCAGATAACATTGAGCACTGATCAGAATGAATCAGTCCTACTTAGTATGCAAGAGGTCTTTTTCCTGTATATCCTGCCTCGCATCTGGTCATTATTCTACAAATCAGTTGCTGGGATACATTCAAAGCATAACGGAAACCACTGACTTCAGGAACTTTGGATCTGGCCCTGTAAGCCAGCCCAGACATTGCCACCCAACAGACAAGGTAATCTAAATGTAGTTAAATCTTTTGTATGCATTTCTGTGCTGTGGTCTCTGGAGGTGTCCCAAAGCAGCATTTCTCTCCTTTCTTTGGCAGAAAGCTATGCTGTATTTTTAAAAGGGCACAGTATGTGACAAAGTTTGTAAGAGTGACAGTGCAACACTGCAGGCCAGTTGGTACTCAGCAGTGTTGGGTGTTCTGCGCCTCCAGGACTGTGCTTGGGGGTAAGGAATAGTAAGAATACTGAAATGTGGCTCCGAAAGGAAGCAGAGCTGCTTCAGAGTTGAGCTGGCATTCTTAGAGGAGTGACAGGAGAGGGAACGCTCATCTGTTGAGTTAGCAGAATGCCTAATGGGAAAGGAATCCGATCATCTGATTAGCATTGGCATAGTATCCTTCAGCAGCAGGTTGCCTCAGGCAGTGGGCATGGAGCTGTTCATCCTGCACAGGTTTCATGTTGTTCTGCTCCGTTTAGCTTCTGCTTTGTTTTGCTTCACTTATTTCACATTTGGAGGAAGATATAATCAATAAATCTTGAGTACAAGTTGCTCAGCAGAGGGCTGCACTCCTGCAAAGTGCTATTTTTATTCTTTGCGGGAATGCTTAGCTGCACACCTGTCTGCCTTTGCTGTTAGCATGTTTGTTCTTAATGTTGCACTGCTTCTGATATCAATGGGAATGCTCTTGCTGCTGGTGGACATTTTTTTTTCTTAAGAGCTGAGTCTCAATGGTGCAAATCTCCAGATGTGAATGCTGCTGCTGAAGCTGTGTGAGGAGCACCATCAACCCTGGTCAGATCTTTTTGCAGGTCAAAAGATTGTGAGTGGCAAATGCTTTAGGACAGCTTGGAGAATCCTAAGCATGGGTTTGTGTTACTCATCCACTGTGTTCCAAGCTGCCTATCCTCACATGATAAATCCAGTAGATTTTTTCCTGATAACCACAAAGAAAAGGAAATCTCTTGAAAGAACATAGTGTTGCCTGAAACAGTGCTTTGCTGCTTATATTTGCAGATAGAAACCTTCACTGAAGCTCCTTAGAAATGCTTCAGTTCTCCTTAGCATGCAACCACTCCCGAATTAAATATACTCATGCTTTCTCTGTTAGTTATGAGTGAAACAAGGAATGGGAAACTTGCTCCCTCTTCCATGAGTTTTCTGTTGTGGGATTCAGTGTGTGGTGAGCAAATAGCACATCAGTGCAATAATGCTGGTTGTGAGCCTTTTCTCTGAGACCACTTGCTCAGTGTTTGAAGTCAATCAGGACACTTCCTCAGGGGGAAGCATATGCTTTCCCTCACTTGCCAAGGAAAAGCACATACCAGATAGAATTAAAGCACAGGCTGTTTACTTACCTGTCTTGGCATTGCAAAGTGGGGATACTTCACAATGAAGCATCTGTGATGCTGTTGGTTCTTAAGCGTTCATAGAAGTGACAACAGAGAGAGCCCTCCAAGTTCAAAGCCTTCCAAGATTTTGAGCGCAGTATAGGCTGGAAGAGATATCAGGAGGTCTCTGGTCCAATCCTTTACTCAAGATAGGTCCTATAAAAACAGATTGCTTAGGTCTTGTTAGCTGAGTTTTGAGTGTTTCCAAGAATAAAGATTCCACAACACTTCTGGACCCTTGGGCCGACGTTTGATCACTGCTGAGGATATCCCCACATTCTTATGGGATTAGTAGCAAAGGAAGCAAAAGTATTTAGCAGATACTTGTACTTTTACAGCACTTTTGTCTTAGTGCTGGGATGGTCCAAACTTCCTCAGGACTAAAGGTAAACAAATACATATCCTCGTGTCTTCACTTAGATCAGAAATGCCAACTTTGGCTACAAAACATCCAATATACAACTTGGTGGGTATGTAACTGTCAGTTTTTGAAATGATTGCAAAAATATTTAATGATGACTGTGCACACAAGGAAAGCTTGCCTTGACTTTGTAACTCTCCCCTGAGCTGCTGTTGTTGAGTGCTTTGAATTTGTATGTGTATTCTGAGTTTTATTGAAACTGTGGATAAAAATTAAAATACTTGTCAGGTATCTTTGACAGCTCAGTCAAGTAGGCACTTCCTTGCATATATTGTGCTAAAGCAGGTCATTTATGTTGCAGTATCTGCAGACAAACTGTAGATTGCTTCATCTCATGGTAGGATTCAAAGAAACTGATACTGTTCTCAAAGGTTTCATTATTCAAGGTGACATCTGTCTTCTAATGTTTATGTGTTGCCCTTTCATTAAAATAATATAAGTAAAACTCCTACATACAACTTCAGATCCTCCCTCCAGCAATAAGTGAGTTAAGCCCAAATTTTTAAAAGAGATTAGTGAAGTGAGTTGCCTGGTGTGAGATACTGTAAATGAGACTGATTTCCAGAGAAAACTTGTTCGTGCACCTTCTGTAAACTGTGTCCACTTAAATTGAAATACTGACTTCTATAGCTTTTATTTCCTTTACACCGGCAAGTCTTTTAAATTGAAAATGAATTATTTCTTTTAATCTGGCCAAATACTGCAGTTCACTTACAGCTGTTGTCTGCAGAGGTAAGCTGTAGTACTGTAGGCATTTTTCATGCGAGTGTGTGCTGTAGCACAGAATGAGTGCTGAAAATGTTCATACCCACCTTCTCTTTCAGTATTGATGGGAATCAAGCTTACTATGATTAATTTGCATGTGGAAAACTGCCTCTCTGTTGAGTGATAAAATTATTTTGAGATAGCACAATTTTGCCATAAATTGTATTTATCCAGAAGCCTGACTCTTGCAAAGTAGATTTCTTCATAGTGCATACAACATGCTGTGTCCCTTTTGAGGTTTGCCTGATGTAGCTGCAATAACTGACAGCTGAAAACATCACTGAGAGGCTGTCAAAAATGCTGTCTGTGTAACTGGTGATAATCTAACTGTTCTTCAGTTTCACCTATCACGCCACTGGGATAACGCTTGTTATTGGCAACAGCAGGTGGAATTGAGTAATGTGGTTTGAGTGTCAAAGGCCTGTGGTGCTGACAGGAATATTAACCATAAATCAAACACGGCACGATGGTGGTGCCAGGCTGGAATGTAAGGCAGGAGCTTGCAAACCATACTGTGCCTGCCTGGACCTTATTCTCAGGACTATTCCCATCAATTGACAGGATTGCGGATTGGGAAGCTAGGGCTCCAGGAGTGATTTACCTAGCAGAAAAGCAGAAAGGAGCCACGTAGACTAAACGAGTGACGTGTGAAATGGTGGTGTGCTCTACTGAGCACATTCCCGGTTGTCTTGCAGCTTTGCCACACTGCAGAGTCTGGTAAAGAGCAGGGAGTAGGTCATCCTCCATTAGGCATCATCACTGCTGCTCCCATCTGGCTGCTGTTGTAAAATCTTTCTGCCACGGCTGGGTTTGCACTTGCTGTATTTTGTGGCATTTGCAGGGTTGGTGTTTAAAATACCCTTGATTTAGAGCGTGCTTGTGACATTGTTTCCTGCAGCAAATAGTTCCCAATTGCAGAGGAGACTCCATTGCCTGTGTTCTGGCTGCTCCTAGCACCCTACTGGGGGAAGGAGTCTGACGCTGGGCTCTATATTACCAAGTGAACCACAGCACTGGGAGCTGTTGGCTGGAGAATTGCAAGGGCATGTCTGAATGCCTTGTGCAGTCAACTTGCTGATTGTTAACTTTAATGCTTTTTAGTCCTTCCAGATGCCACCGTCATGTATCCCATTGCCTTTATTGACTGTCTTCCAACAGTTACTCTGGTGACAGGCTTGGCAAACTCTGTTTTCATAATTAGACCCTGGATTATTTCAAGTTTTACATGCCCTTGAAGATCCGTGAATTTGGTTTCTGTGCTATACTGAGATGATGCAAAAAGAGCAAATATTGCTGAATTGTGGGGTAGAAATCAAACTCTAGCTACCTCAACATGAAAAACCTTTAGGGAAGGGCACTGCATTTTTTTTTTTCTTTTTTTGCAATTATGTCAAATTTCTCAGCAGGGAGTCAGCTAACAATATCCAGAGCAGCCTAGCAAGCAAGAGACATAAAGACAGGAACTAAGCAAAATACAGAGATTTCATTGTAAATTAGTGTTGGAAATTAGAGCCAGGCTGTGCAAGAACCACAATTAAAATTCAGAGAGCAGAGAAGAGAAAGCTAACCTAGTGTCCCCTGCTTAGTGCACAGGGTTAGAAAAAAGGCTTTGCTGCTTAAGTATTCTAGCATAACTTGCACATTACTGAGATTGTCAGGAATTTAATGAAAAACCAGGGGTCTGATCCTTAACAGATGAAAATCAGTGTAACCAGGCTGATACCAAGGCAACTAAACTGATCTACAGGCGCTACACATGTGGTACTAAACCAGCAGCTCCACACTCACTGTGCTAAGGTAGATAGAGAAAATGAAGTGCCTCTTAGTTTCTGACAAGTCTATGTGCTGATTCTGAATTAAATGTGTCTGTTCAATGTGTATGAGCTAACTAGGAATAGAGACAGTGCTCTTGAAATTAACTCATGGTCGAAATAAATAGTTGCACAATAAATCAGATCAGTACAAGTTGCTTTTTTTGTGTGTGTGTGATTGTTTTTTGAATTGCCTTCAATCAAATTGTTTTACCAATATAAAACTAAATTGTTCCCAGGTTCGTTATGAACAAGAAAAGCTAGAATACTAAACAAACAAAAAATTAATGCTGGGATTCTAACACAAGAGCTCCCTAGAAACAAATTCAAAGGCAGAAAAATAAGAGATTAAAATATACAAAATACTGCAATTTAAGTGAAAATCACTGAATTATTGAAACTCCATAGAAAAGATGTCACAGCAGTGTTTCTAATCGGCCTGATTAAAAAAACACAGGATCTCTTTCTTCCCCTCCTTTGATGTCAAGAATTGTATTGTAAGCTTAAAAAGATGTACGTAGTTCAATCAGATTGATCTGCAAAGTTCAAAGATACTGTAATTTTCTGAGTACGTATGCTTTATCCCATGTGGTAGAAAGTATAGTGCAACTATACACCATGTAATCCTTTTAATACCGCTGTAGGACTGCAAACAAAACACTTCTGCAGAGTGGAAAAGTTAGCATCCCCTATAGAATAGCTCTGTGCTGACCTTTGTTGTGCTGTGTCCATAACCAACACAGTCTATGCATTAAATGTCTCACTCACAGGAGTGCTTTGTTCTCCCCAGATGATTATTTATGTCATAAATTTACATACAGACTTTGTGAGCTGTCTGATAACTGCAACATCAGCTGGCAAATATGGGCTTGAGGGCAGCCTCTGGATGCCTGCTCTCTGTGCAAGGATGATATCCTTGCTGCAAAAGAGGTGCACAGGGCTTGTGAGGGCAATTTGGTGAGCACCATCCAGTTGCCCTCACTGTGTGAATGTGTTTGGGCAGAGCTGCCTCTGCAGGATGCTGATATCTCTGTGCTACTCAGTATGTAGAGGCCAGAATGAGTGTGAGGGGCAGTGGTTCATGTGCTGCTAGAGGGGCTCTGCCGATGTCAAATTCTGCAGAAAGAAGCTCAATTTACAGCAAGCAAAAGAGTTGTTCCCCTGATGGGATGAGGCCAAGTTTTCCATGTATTAAGTGTTATATAAACACTTTCTGCCCTAGCATGGAATTCTTACCTATGCTTTTGGTTGGCTGACCAGTTTCAATCATTTTTGGGTACTGATAATGTGTGGTGGATGTAAGCTTTGCTGGGACAAGTGCCTCTTGAACAGGCTTGCCTGCTGTGAGTGTTGAATGTGATAGAGGTTGGAACCTCTGCCCCAGAATCTCAATCGTAAGTGAAACGGAGAGAATACCATAATTCCATTTGTACAGAAGAAAAATTCACTTGTAGACCAAAGGAGTACTTTAAGACCTGGTAAAGTAGATGGAAAGGCAGCATTAAGTTGTGGCAGGTTTTGACAAGTTGCTTAGGGATTTTATGTCTTTGCAAAGGGCTGATTTCAATACTGCCAAGAAGAGATTCAGAGCTCTGCCTCCCCTGAAGACAAAATTGAATTTAAGAACTATTCTTAAGGATTGAAACATGACCGCCTTTTCACTATTTGCAATTTTTAGGCAGAAGTTGCTTAGATTTGTTTCCCCCAAAAAAGTGTCATGGGCAAAATAAGGCACTTGGGTCCTGCATCTTTTTATGAAATCTCTCCACGTATTCTGGCATTTCTGTAGGCCAGCGGCCTGTCAGAGAACCTGTAGAATGGACCTTGTGTGCTCAAGGTCCATAGCAGGGAATAAACTCAACAGAGATAATTGGAGCTACATCTATTTACACCAGCTGAAAGATGTGACCCCTGATCTTCGATTACTCCGGCAGACAGAATGGTATAAGTCAGGGATTTTTTCAGCGATTCTTTATCTGTTTGAATTGCCTGGCCAGCTTCAAGATACAGAGGCTGTAAACAAAGGGAAATTGGGGCGGCAAACCGATCAATTACAGAATATTGAAAAGATCAAGCAAGTGGCAGCAGTGCTGCTAAAGCCAATACGGAAAAGCCTTTCTCATCCAATAACCTCATTCTTGTGACAAAGGTTATAACAAGATGGAAAATGGCACAACATGAATGCATTCTGGTGGCAATGATTGCTGTGTGAATTGGGACTGGTTCATACTTCACCCAGTCTATCTTCCCTAGATGCTGTATCCCAGGCAACCCAGGCAGAAGGTGTTATATTTATTGTGTCCCCATTGCTTTTTATCTCTTACAGTGAAACCTGACATTAAATTCTTTCGCCAGCCTCCATTAGTTTGAATAAGCTGGAGCACATGACAGCGTTACTTCCACTTTATTTCCTAATTAGACCAACAGAATCTATTTCCTTCTTTTCTGTCCGAGAAGGTCAGTGCCATTGGTCTCTGTTACCCTGCCCAAACTGCCAGAAGTGGTAGCATGTTTTCTGCCTCATCGTGAACAGGGAATTACCTTGTGCTTTTGGAGATGACCTTGGTTTCATTTTCACTACACCAGAATTTGAAGACCTGAAGATAGACAGATGCAGAGACCATCTATAAAACTTGGAAGATGTCCTGGTACCTGTCTGGAGGGGGTAACAACCTGTCTGTACTGGATCTGCTAAGGAGCTAAAGGTCCTGTATGTAGTTAAAAATACAAACAAATACAAGATGTTTTAGTACATTTCAAGGTTACTAGGTTCAAATCATGTTATCCTTTCTCTTTTTTCTGCCTCAAAAAGGTTTCCTTGAGCCATTGAAAATGCTCATTATATCCTAGAGGTTGTTAGCAAAAGGAGGTGTGGAGAGAGAATCCAGCTTTGGCAATAATGAGATCAAACTTGCCAGGTCAAGTCTGTGTTATTTTTCATATGTTAGCAGATGTTAAGGTCTTATGGATAAGATCAGAGCTGGTGAGGAGGTGACTTCTTCTTACACCTGTCCTTGAATAGAGCTTGTGGTGCAAACTGTTCTCTTTCTGTGCAAAGTTTAATGTGTCAGCATAGGCTGCTACGGTAGCAGTTTCACCTCTAAGGTGGTTTTAGGATTTGCCTACATGCAACTTGACACTGCCACCTTCCAGATGAGATACACTCACTGTCTTCTTGAGAAATTGGCCATGGAAACTCAGCAGGTACTCAGGCAAGTACTGCTGCTGATCTGGGGGCATCAAACCAAACCTGAGCCCTTATCTGCTTGTACAACCACCACAAAGCATGCAGTCAGTTACAGGATGACAGAGGTTATGTCATCTGGTGGGTCACTTTTCTTGTGCTCACCATAGGCATGAGTGGTGCACCCCAATGGGATCGGCTGAAGGATGCAAGTCCAGGTATGACCACAGTGAAGGCTTCTGTCTCTTCCAGGCTGTTTCTTGCCCCACTGTATGTTATACGCAGAGAAATCAAGGCTGTTTTGTTCCAGCAGTCACCTCCAGGTACCTGATGCTATTGTCTGTACCTGGGAATGGCAAACAAAAAGTGTTTTGTCCGGAGTCAGAAACTGCTCTGTTTTCTTTGACAAGCGATTCTGGTCTTCAGAGCAGGACTGTGGGACCCAGTTGAAGTCACAGCCTATACTAAGTTCTTACAATAGCTTGAGAGCTGCTTGCTGTCTCTGGTCACTGCTCACAGCCCGAGAGCTGGGATTGAGGAAGAAATGCTTGCAGCTTGTAGTCTTTGCCTGAAGGAGCTTAGCTGCTACTGCTTGAGGATCACATGCAAGCAGGTAAGCCAGATGAGAATCACACTTTTACAAAGCCTGAGAAATCCTGAGCTAATCCATTGGGTTTCCAAAATGTAAAGCGTAAGTGAGAAATGCAGTTTTGTCTTCAACTCAGAATTTGAATTCCCCTTTGTTTTGCCTGCTTTTCTCCTCCGTGGATTTCCTCCATACACTTTGGCACACCAAAAGTCAGGACTTATGTGCTTCTTGGTCTTTGTCTTAACCTAGAGTACAGAAGACTCTTGCCACAGGGCTGGAGGAGTCCTCATAATGCACCAGGGGAAGAAAGAAATTCCGTATTCTGGTGATAAGAAATGCCTCCTTCTGTGTGAAATTCTGTTTTCCTTCATCCTTACCAGCATCAGTTTGGTCCTTTCCCCTCACAGTGGGTGATCTATTTGTAGCTTAGAAGTCACGGCTGCTGTTTCAAAGCCGTTTGAAAACTCATCCTTTCCTTTTCAGTCATTGTGCAGCTAGGCCAAGGTAACAGCTTGTTAGTGTTTAAATGAGCCTATCCATATTTTTGCATGAAATTCTGTCAGCTAAGCCTTGAATCTGCTCACTGTAATGGTACGATCTGCTCTTTGTTTCAAGGCTTTGCTTTTAAGCCTAACTAGAGTGTAACACTATTATATAGTCATAGGCTCTCAATGGAGGGACGATTCAGAGCTTAATCTGCTATTTCTGGGTAGAGGTTTTTGTTTTGTTTTGTTTTTTTTCCCCAGTGTTGCTACTAGAGAGCAAGGTCCAGGAGGAAGATTCTACACCATTTAGGTGCAAATTAGAGATATCAAAAGAGAATAAGGAGTGGGGGGTGCATATAGTGCCATATTTCTGATGCCTCTCCAGAAGAAGCTGCCGAACAGTTAGTCCTGTCCAACTCAAAAAGCATAGCGCCCTAACCAGTGAAAGATATGCACTAGCCAACTTTTCCCATGGGGCAAAGCTAAGAGTCCGCTACAGATTTGGACTGCAGGATTGCAGTGCTGTTGGCACCTGCTGACCCAGAACAACCTGCTGCAACCTGACTCTGCCTGCCTACTAAAACGTACAAATCACAATCCTCTTAGTTCTAATTTGTCCTTCTCCTGTGTTCAGATTACACTGGGCTTTTACATCTCTCTCTGGGGCACCAGGCAGGTTGCCTAAGCATGTGGGAGCTATACTCAAAGGAAAGAGGGACTCCATGTCCAGAGTCCAATGCAGTTCTGGGAACCCAAAACAGGACCATGTGCGGCTCTGGGATTTTGCCTTTTCCCCTTTTGTGTTTCTGGGGCAGTGGGGTTTGTTTGCAGTCTTGTTTGCTTTAGAGCTTATGGATGCTATATGCCAGCTAACAATGTGCATGTCATGAAGTTGCCAGCTGATACGCAAGCCAAAGTGGTTTAGTGATTGTTGGGTTGTATTTTTGCAGCTGACACGGATCCAAGGCTTGCAGGTTTTGAATAAACCTATATTGACAGGAATCCACACACAGATAAGTTCCTGCCACCATTCTGCAAAGTGACTGGCTCTTTCCCTAACAGCTCATTTGATGCCCTCTGAGGCTAACTCATCTATGACTTCAGGGCAGAAAATGACAGTCCAAAATGAGCTGAAGAAAACACTCCTGACTATCTCCTCTCCTCTCCATTACCTTAAAAAATTAAACTTCTGTTTATTCTGAAGGGCTTCTGTTGCTCTCAAGCTGTATCTCCTAATAGGTTTCTTAGAGAAGCATTTTTCTCTATGCAAGTAATTTAAGCCTTACATGCCCTCAAGCCATTTTTTAATTAAAAGAAAAATAGGAAATTCTTGCCCAAGTAGGGGGCTTATGGTGCTGATTGACTGCAGTGAAGAATTCCATAGGAGTGTTGAATTTTGCACTGTCAGATATGAAATCAGCCCTATAAGTATAACCCTGACCTGAGGCTGGGATTTTTAAAATGAGTTTCTTAATAAGAAAGGGAAGAAATAAATTTGACTTTGAATAAGCATAATGCAATTTCCCTTCACACAAATTACTCCTTTATTATAGCATAGATATTCACATTTATCAGACTAAATGCTTAAGTCATATGGAGCTTCATTTTGCTGGACTCAGCTCGGTCCTGCCTAAGAGGAAACGTGTTTCTAGAGCAGTTTAATTCATGCAGGCTCACCTCATTCACCCTGCTGTAACTCACCCCATGTGTGTGTGGGACATTAGCTCCTCACCTTTATTTGGAGCAGAGATGGAAAACTCTGTAATTGCAAGCATCTGGAGCCTTGATGGTGCCATTCAGGTGGATTTTTCAAGCATTTGGAGTGAGTATCCTTTGGTTTCTCTGTGCATTAGGTTTTCTCATAGATCAGGGAAACTGAGAATATATGTGACAGCCTAATTAATACAGCTAAGAGCAAATACATCCACTTAATGGACAAATGCAGGGGATTTGGCACATGCAATGCTATACATCCCACCATCCCTTGCTCTTGCAGTGTCTTCACCACCCTGATGCCTATGAGGGCACAAAGGTAGAGACCGTGTGGTCAGAGCAGCTTGTACGTACAGCTTGTTGGTGGCTCCTGTAGAGGTGTGAGGCATCCTCTATTGCCATTCTTGGCCTCTTCATTGTAGGGAGAGACAGCCTGGCTTCTTCCCTTTTCTTCTGACAAGATATTCCTTAGGTTTACTACGCTAATTTAAAGGGCTGCCATCAAGCAGAATGTTGTCTTTACTTCCGTACCCTTACTGCCAGTGCTTAGATACATAGGAGTCAATCCCTAGTATGGGACTGGCTGCTTGTGGGTGAGAGGGAGGCAGCAGTACAGGAATTTGGTTAATATCATAAAGAATGTGCAGAGGAAATGAGAACGTTGGGTAAATAAGCCAGTCAGTGAGTAGTTAATGGTAGAGCTGCTACTCCTCTCTAACTACCTACCTTATATTTGAGATGCGTTTTCTCAGAACAAGCTGACTTTGTACCAGTGGCTATGGGAGAAAAAGGTTTGAGCTCATCACTGTTTTCCATATCTTCCTCTTTTTCTTTTCTTTTTTTTTTTTCTTGTTAAATCAGACTTTCTTAGCTGAGAACAGGCTAAGTACGTCCAAAGCAACTCAGCAACCAGTGCAGATAAAGCCAGGGCTGTCAGAAATTGCCAAGCAGAGGCATTTTTTGTAGTCTGAAATGAAGGATGGAAGAGCCCATTTGGATAAAAAAAGAATTAACCTTGAACCTCTCCCTGAAGTCTGATTCAAACATGAATCTCATTTGTATTAAAAAGGAAAAGGGGAGAAAATATAATTTACTTAGCTCTTTTATGCAGTGTCTGCAGTTCCTGGTTTGAAGAAGCGATGAGCTAAAGAGAAACCAGAGCGTAAGAGCGGAGTGCTGACTACAGACATCACCTACATGGGGGCAGAAGTAGAGCGTCTACTGACTTTCTCCCCAAAAGAGTGCTTTGTGCCTCACCTCCTGTGTTGTATGGCAGGACTGATCATCAGCTAGAGTATGGCCCCCTTGCGAGTCTTGATGCAGCTTATTCTTTGCAGTTGACAGAGATACCTGTGATGGCACCAGAGATAGGCTCCATACATGCTGGACTGGAGTAATCCAAGTCTGCACTTAAAACTTTGTGAGATTCTCATAAGAAATAATATTCCCTGTTAATCCCTGGTTTAGCTAGAGCATCTCAGCATGAAGTTCCTCTGTATGGGGGAGTGTTCCCTGCTGGATACTCTGCCTCACTCAAGGAATAGATAATGAGGGAATGGAGAAGGGTGGAGGAGAAATGGTGTAAGGTTCAGCACATAACCAAGAAAAGCAAAGTACAGTGAACAGATTGCAAGTCAGACAGGAGCAGATCAATGAACCTGATTTCTTCTTGTCTGAGGTAGCTCTGTGATGCTCCCTTCTTTACTCCTGAGCCAGCCTATTCCTCCAAGTTGGAAACAATGATTCAGCTCAGCCTTTCAAGAAACAATGATCCTGGGAGGAATTTTTTGTGTCTGACAGCACCTCCATGTACAAGCCAGTTCATTTGGAAGTGGAAGTATTAACAAAGTATTGACAGCACTGTGGCAACAGGTTGTTCTCTGGCCACTGTGGTGCAGACAGAGAATGAGGAACTACTATAGTCATTGGCTATTCTGCTATTTTGTGGATGAATTTGTTGCCAGTTTTGTCAAATCAAATGTTCAATGTGTACCAGGTTCACACTCAATTTCTAGAAGGGCATGGGTAGTATGTCAATATTGGGATTGAAATGCACATGTGAGAGATGCATCAATAAACTGCAAGGAGCTTGTGGACTTCCTCTCTGCATGATTACTTACTGTGCGTCTCGCTTGCAGGGACTGGGCCACAAATATGAGAATCCCTGCCAATTTTGAGTGTCCTGTGGAAAAGCTAATACAGCAAGAAAATGAAAAAAAGTGAGGATGATGGGTGGTACAGGTATCAATCCATCTTACCCATTCTGTGTTGAAAAAAAAAGCATCAGTCAGTGATGAATTCAGTAGGAGAACTGTTCTTTCTTCAGCCACACCAAGTGAAGAGTGAATGACAGTAAGTGAATGACATAAGCAATGTGTATTGGGTATGACCTAGTGACTCTGAGTACACTGGGCAGTTTGTGAACTAGGTTGTTGTTTGGTTTTTATGTATGATTTGGACCTTGAGAGCGGCACGTTGTACAAACTAATGAGACCAACTGCTGGGGCTTAATGGGCCTCTCTGGGAATACTGATAATGCCCTAGACTTCCATCTCCCCAGTCAGCTCTATATCAAGGATCTTGACCCCAAAGCAGTGTGGCTTGAAGAAAGCCATTGTACTAAGTAATCTGTGTTCAATTCCTATGGTTACATATGCTTTGATTTACAAAAGTGCTGGTGTATGTAGTAAAAAAAATTTATTGTGTGCCTAAAATTTCCAATAAACTCCCACCTACCACTTCCAAATATCTAAAGAAGAAAGAAATAAGTTTTGCGTTGAGTTCTGAATGAGTCTACAGTGATGTTAGTATAAATGAGGTGGTGAAACACCTTCTGTGTTTCTTTGATCTGAATTGGAAATGTTTTTGATGGAATGTTCCTGGGGCTGCTGGCTGTCTGTCCAAGAGGGAAGGGAAAGGAAAGTAGAATTGTCATGGAACTGAAGTAGAAGGCGTGTGATGCATTTAACCAAAGATGCCAAATATGTTCTGAGTACTGAGCTTTTCTACCTAGACATTACATTAAACCTTTTTAGACATGGGTAACATCGGTTGGGTCTCATGACCCTACTGATGAACAGAGTGAATAACATAGAGCCAGCATCAGCGATGACCAGTGCAAATGTTTTTCGCTTTTGTTTTGAATACTGCACATCAGATAACAAGGTGATAGTATAAGTTGTATTCTAAATAATCATAAATCAACAACTTCCATTGAGCAAACCATAGAATAAACTCTGCTCAACTCTTTCCCTATGTATTTATAGCCTACAAAATCAGCTTTATTTCTCTGTATTTAAATAGGTGAGTTCTTAACTGCTCTTTTGCTTGGAGATTGGCAGGAGATCATTGAAATCACGAGGTCATACATGGAGAAGATCTGATGGAAAATTCTCCCAGTCTGAGCTGGATAGAATATGGATTCAAATCTATCCCATCAATTAAAGCTTTGATTTCATCCCCTTGAAAGACGTCAGCTGGTATTTTTCAGAGATTTACATAAGTCTTACAGCATGACAAAGACAGGTTATATGACACCAGAGGAGAGTTGCCTTTCTTTTTCCCCTCTAGTCAAAGAAGAGGCACCGTGATGCATCTGATGGTGCATCCATACTCTTTGAAAAGTGGTGAGATGTAAGCACTATTCACTCCACTAGCTACAGGCATCTTCCCTGGCCATTTCATACTCTCGAACCCCTGGACAAGAGGTGCCATTTTCTGATCGGAGAACTGTGTTTACAGCATGAAAGTACAATAGCTTTTGGTTCTACAGGAGAATAAAATTATGGTGGCAATGAATTGAGCAGCTGTGAAGAAAAAAAAAAAAAAAAAAAGCTCTTGTTATCTTTCTTTAGAAAAAAGAGTAAAATACATTTGTTCTGAATCGTAAGATTTAAGCATTTAGTCAGGTTGTAAGAGAAATTTAAGACCAGACACTACTTATCTTTCATCATTGTTTAAAGACAGGTTTTTGCAAATTGCTTGTCCACTCCCCCATGATAGGTAGATAGATAGATAGAAAGAAAATTATTGTGGAGAATATGTTCTGCCACAGTAGCATATAATTATGTGGCAAAAAATATATCAGACTGTGCTGCAGGCAAGACATTGTGTCTCATTAGTGTTTGGTGGACCTGATCACAAATAACATGTTTCAAAACTGTCAGCTCCCTCTGATTCTTCCTTTGTGCTTATATGCACACACAATCATGCTCAAAATTAGCCTATTCCTGGAAAGAGGCTTTGTATGGCCAGCCCTGTGTCTAATAATTTGTTCGTGGAATTAAAGGGGCATGTCTTTCAGCAGCTGCACCCAGAGGGACTAAAAGCACGCAAGCTGTTCTCAATAAGTGAGCAGTCATTTTTAACCAGGTTAATGATACTAAATTGCCCCAAGCAGCCTGTTACAGTAACTGGCTTAATACAGTACTGACCATAGCGGGTGCTGCTGAGGTGCACAGGCCAGAGAGCAGCAATGATCCAAGAGATCCCATAAGAGAATTGTACATCCTTTGCCCTCAGAATATTTTCCTCCACTGAGCGGAGCAGTGCAGCAAGAGAATTAACAACAACAGATTGACATAGGGCTGGTGATCTATGCTTTAGTGCTGTTATGCTGCAGGTCATCTGTGAAAGCAGCAGGTAGTCTGCAACTGAGGGTGCAATCTCATTGTTTTGTTTCATCGTTGTCCATACTTGAGGCAGATAATTGAGGTAAAAATCACCTGTGCCAATGAATTTATTCTTTTGGGCTTTTTTTCTTACCAGAATTTGAGCCTGGGGACAAAGAAACTGGGGAGGAAACCTTGCTGCTTCACTTCCCCTCACTAGCAGTGCATTGCATTGCTGCTGAAATGCATGCAAGCACCTGGAATTTACCTCCTGTCTCAGTTGCCATCTGTTCAGGCAGTAGGGAGGCGATAAGAGGTTTGTTTCTTGATGTCCACAGGCTAATCTAGATACACCCAGTCTAATCATTTTTAGTAGAGTCAATTCCTGCTGATTGATTTCTCGTATACTTTACAGATTGTTTCTATTTTCTTGAAACACCACTATATGAATTTGAACATGCCATATAGTCAGTGATAGACAATACCGCTATGACATCTTCAGTCGTCTGCACTTTGATTTACTGTCTACTCTTATTCCTCTTTGCTTATGGCTCCTCAGTATAACAGGCAAGGCAAAACTAGATGGGACAGCTAGTCAAGATGGAGATTACTTAGAAGGATAAAGCCTGGCTTTATCTTTCTGTTACTAGGTTATGATCTTCTGTACGCGATATTGGGCATGAGAGGTACGATAGCTTATTCCTACTCATGGAAAAGACTGTGGCTGAAACACAAAGTGACAAAAGTTCAACTTCATTTTCAGCAATACTAGCGTAGATCTGGACGAAACCTTGTAGGAGCTAATGGATTTTCTCCAAGTTTTGTGAATGAGTCTGTACGGATTGTTTTGAAGTGGTTACGTGGATGCTTGCCTTTCCACTGCTCTAACTCCAAACTGCTGGCTTGTGAGAAAACAGGAAAAAGAATCTAATCGCTGCTTTTCCCCCTACCGAATTAGTTTGCAATTGCTTACCATGCTGCAAGTCTTGGAAGGTTGTCTGCACAACACAGTCATGAATGCACTGACTTCTGACTGATGCCCAGAGGTGAGAAGGGGTAGCAGTTGCTTGTTATCTTCCTCTGTGTACTTGGGAAACACAAACTACAGTCCAAACTACGGCTCAAGGGGCTCACAAACTTCTGATTATGCTTCAGCATGGTGAAAGCCTAGAGGATATTTCCATGATAAGAATGGTAAAAAGAGGACAAAATGCACTGTTAAAAGACTTGTTTCATGCAGGGATGTCTGAGCTTAGTGATTCCACAAGTGGGAAATGAGAATGACAGTAGAGTCAAGATTTCTGCTACAGAGCTGTGAGTATAATGGATTATTTTGGTTTTCTGGTAGTTCTGGAAAGCTGCTAGAAAAGAAATGATGAAAAGCGACAG
>PPHD01012596.1:0-17931 GCA_002909625.1 Bambusicola thoracicus | reverse complement strand
CTGAACATTTTTTTTCTCTCCTTTTCATAAGGTTGCAGCGCTTTCTTGCAGATTTCCGGGACCTCACTAGCTGGGTAACTGAGATGAAGGCTCTGATAAATGCTGATGAGCTTGCCAATGATGTGGCTGGAGCAGAAGCCCTTCTAGATAGACATCAGGAACATAAGGTATAATGGCTAGCCGAATCCAGTCAGCAACACTCTGAGACTGAATTGTGTGTCTGACACAGTCTCTGAGTCAGGGCTGCTGATGTCGTATCGCTAGCATCCTTTCATTGTACAACATGGTTCACTGTTCTTATTTGAGGTTTTCTTGTTGATTGCACGTAGATATACTGATAACTATTTAAAAGTGCTTATGGTAATATTTTGTCAAAAATATTTAGACCTGATAGCAGTCAGTTGGACTGACAACTGTTCTAATTCTCCATCATGAGGAATTGCTCTAACTAATAATGCAGCTTGAAACCAACCCTTAGTTTCTGTTTAACGTATGAATTTATACTTTTCTTATGTGCGGTAAAAGGTGATGCATTCAATTCTAGTTTTCTTGTTTGGCATGATGTATCTAGATACCTGAATGATGAACTTTAAACTCTTCAGACTGTTTTGTCTCTTATTTTCAATGGTAGTATTTTGACACTCCATTGTAAGCTCTATTGTGGAAGTAACTTTTTCACTTCCATTTCATAGGGAGAAATTGATGCTCATGAGGATAGCTTCAAATCTGCTGATGAGTCCGGGCAGGCTTTGCTTGCAGCTGGGCACTATGCTTCTGATGAGGTTAAAGAAAAGGTAAGTTGGGCAACTTGAGAGCAAGAACTCCTAGAAGAATTATGTTGTTTTGTTTCTTCTGTGTCCCTTACTTTAGAAGTTCATTTCTTCTCAAGATTTCAAGCTGCAAAGTATTGTCTTTATAGGTTACAGAACTTTTAAGACTAACAATTTCTGTTCAGTCCATCTTGATATTACACTGAGAGGTAAACAAACTGCTCTGTTAAATACAATGTTTTCTCTTCCCAATCCCTTAGCTGACTATCCTCTCAGATGAAAGATCTGCCTTGCTGGAACTATGGGAGCTTCGCAGGCAACAGTATGAGCAGTGCATGGATCTGCAGCTTTTCTACAGAGATACTGAACAAGTTGACAACTGGATGAGCAAACAAGAAGTGAGTGCATGTATTTGAACTTTCCAGTTTGATTTTCATTAATGCCTGGTCTTCTGTAGGCACAAACCATTCTTACTTACTAGTGGCAGTGACTGCCTACCACTCGACATGCACAAGGAGTAAGGTGCTGTGCAGTTAGTTACATGGCTGCCCAAGATGCTACGATGACTGCTTCTTTCTAATGCTGGGACTAGTTGGCCTCGTGTTGCTTTTATGTTTGCTTAACTCTTGTGAAATACTGTTTGAAGAAGCAGCTAAAAATAATTATTTGGAATCTTTGGCTGCTAGAGGTGTATAGGGAACACCATCCCAGTGTTATCATCCTTTCTTTCCCGTCATATGGTAGGAAACATCACTGAGCATGCTTAGGTTGGCTTTTAGAGAAGCTGAGGATGCAAACAAAAATCCAGTGATGTTTGATGCTTTACTTTAGGCTTTTCTGCTGAATGAAGACCTCGGTGATTCTCTGGATAGCGTGGAGGCTCTTCTAAAGAAGCATGAAGATTTTGAGAAATCCCTAAGTGCTCAAGAGGAGAAAATCACAGTAAGACATTTATATTGGGTGGTCACTAAAGAGGCGAGAAATAAATGAATTAGTTGATTGGAGAGGCAGTGTTGGTGGGGACTGACAGAGAAGAATGTGGTTTGCTCTGCAAAATGATTCGCTGTGGAAAATAATCAGTTGAAAGGCTAAGATGGGGCTTGATTGCTGCCTCAGACAGCTGAGTAACCCAATTCCTTGCATATCATGCCAGCATGGGGAAGAGGGTGGACTTTGATAAATGGTCATTTGTACACGTGTAAGAGGATGGTTTAACCTAAAGGGTTTAAACAGTAGCTATCTTAATGACTGTGAGTTTTAATGTGATGAGCTGTTGAGAATTAACTTACTGGGTAGACTTGCACAAACAGTTTTTTTTACACAAAATAAATGGAAAATCTTTTCACTTCAGGCACTGGATGAGTTTGCTACTAAATTGATCCAGAATAACCATTATGCCATGGACGACGTTGCTACGCGCAGAGATGCTGTAAGTATTCAACACAGATTTAGGCTGCAGGTTTTCGGCTTTATTGTTTTAAATAGTATGACTACAACATGGGATAAATCACTGGAGGTTTCAGTGCATACAGCAGGCTTTCTTATAAACTGAAGCACTTAAAAATCTTCACTTAAATTTTTTCTTTTATTTCTTCAGCTACTGAGCCGCCGAAATGCTCTTCATGAGAGAGCAATGTACCGCCGTGCCCAACTGGCAGACTCTTTCCATCTCCAGCAGTTTTTCAGAGACTCCGATGAACTAAAGAGTTGGGTTAATGAAAAAATGAAAACTGCTACCGATGAGGCTTACAAGGTAAAAGCAAAGATCAGCATCAGAGTATTTTTAAGGCAATACCAAGGTTAATATAATCAGTATAATGTTATGAAGCAGGATCAGACAGATCTTGCTGAAGCAGGCAGTACTAACAGCAACAGGAAGAACCGCAGTTTCCCCCTGTCATGCTGTAATCATGCTAATCCAATAGCTTAAATGTTCTGATTTCAAAGGCGTATTTGTGGCACCAATTCCTCTTGTGCCATATCAGCACGTATATAAGTGTAGTTGAATTTCAGAATGTCTTCTGAGATCTCTAGATATTAATTCTGGATTGAAAGTTTATTTTTCTTTCTTTACCTGTAGGATCCATCCAACTTGCAAGGTAAAGTTCAGAAGCATCAGGCTTTTGAAGCAGAGCTTTCTGCTAATCAGAGTCGTATTGATGCACTGGAGAAAGCTGGCCAGAAGTTGATTGATGTCAATCACTATGCATCTGATGAGGTGGCAGCTCGCATGAATGAAGTCATCAGCTTGTGGAAGAAACTTCTGGAAGCCACTGAGCTCAAAGGTAAGATCTATTCATAAGAATCCAAACAATGCTTTTTCCTAGAGGCTTTGGCTGGGAAAAGACAAGGAAGTGAGTTAAATGAAGTGGAAGATTTAAATCATCTTCTCATCACTCTGTCTTATTCAGGTATAAAACTGCGTGAAGCCAATCAACAGCAGCAATTTAATCGCAACGTAGAAGACATTGAGCTGTGGCTGTATGAAGTAGAGGGTCATTTGGCTTCTGATGATTATGGAAAAGATCTTACCAGTGTTCAGAATCTTCAGAAGAAGCATGCCCTGCTAGAGGCAGATGTTGCTGCCCATCAGGTGAGGGGAATAATTTTCCTTCCTGCCCTTTGAGATGTGCTCACTTGAAAATGATCACTCCAGAGACTTTCTCAGATGACAGTTAGTCTGTATTTTCATGTTTGGTATGTTTGGGCTTCACAGCTTGTTTATCCGAAAAAAAGTCTGAACTGAAATGGTTCGTTTAGAGTGACACATCTGTAAAGCTAATGAAAATTGCAAAACTCTTTTGTCTGTATGAATTTGACATATTAAATACAGTTTATATAATCTGCTGAATGTAATCTGGGATATAGAATGTTTATCAACAATTAATGCTGCGCTGACAGTGTGCAGCTGAGTTTCTCTTCCTCTACCACAGTGCAACATACTTGCTGAAACTTGGAAATACTCTTTAAACATTCACTGCATCAAGCAGAAAGCCTGAAATCTTGTAAAGGCTGTTGACGTAAAACTATTACTAACTTAATTTTAGGATCGGATAGACGGCATTACCATCCAGGCACGCCAGTTCCAAGATGCTGGGCACTTTGATGCTGACAATATCAAGAAGAAACAAGAAGCTTTAGTAGCTCGTTATGAAGCTCTAAAGGATCCTATGGTGGCTCGCAAGCAGAAACTTGCAGATTCTCTTCGCCTGCAGCAGCTTTTCCGTGACATTGAGGATGAAGAGACCTGGATCAGGGAAAAGGAACCTATTGCAGCCTCAACAAACCGAGGTTGGTCCATTCTGATATCTGCAGGATTTAGGTGTCAGAATTGCTGTGATTTATTATTTTTTTTAATAGAAAGTCCTCTATTAAAAAAAAATGTAAAGTGTTTACTGCAGTTAGCATTGCCTGCATTTACTATTTACCCATGGTTCTTTAATTGTCCTGTTACGTTAATTCGTCAGTTTCCATGGGTAACTCAATTTTCTGCAGTGCTCTGTGAAAGTACTTAACTCTGTAAGTTTGTCTGACGTTTGTAGCAGCTTCCTTGAAATGTTTAATTCTGAGTCATCAGACTTAAACCAGCTAACTGTCGTATGTTTTTCAGGCAAGGACTTAATTGGTGTCCAGAATCTGCTAAAGAAGCACCAGGCTTTGCAGGCAGAAATTGCAGGCCATGAGCCTCGCATTAAAGCAGTCACACAGAAAGGAAATGCAATGGTGGAAGAGGGTATGTCTCAATATTTCTTTATTTTTTGTCTTTCAGAAATCCAAGAGTCTTTGTGCAGGACTTTGTTCTCTAGCCCTGTGCCATCAAGGATTACTGACTGATATATCTGAGAACTAGACAGGGACTTGCAAGCAGGATGAGCTTCTAGCCATTCTTTCACATGGAAATAAAAATAGATTCCTCAATGGGAACCTGTCACCATTTTCACAGATCTTCACCTGATCTTGGCAGATGCGTATATTAAAATATTCCTAGAGCAGTTTAATTGACAGGTACAATCAGTCTGAACCAGAAAGACAAACTAAATTATGCCTGCCTTATTGCAGTCAGAATAGGCTACGTAGGTCGAAACAGGTCTCATTTTTGTGATTATTTTTTTTTTTTGAAGAAGTACAGCTGACCTTTTAGTCTGCATTATTTATGTCTCTAAGTCCTTCAGTCTCCTCTTTTTGCTTTGTAGGACATTTTGCTGCTGAAGATGTGAAGATCAAATTGAACGAACTAAACCAAAAATGGGACTCTCTGAAAGCCAAGGCATCTCAACGGCGACAGGATCTAGAGGATTCTCTGCAAGCTCAGCAGTATTTTGCTGATGCTAATGAGGCAGAATCATGGATGAGGGAAAAGGAGCCCATTGTAGGCAGCACAGATTATGGAAAGGATGAAGACTCTGCTGAGGTATTTGATACTGTTTGGATTACTTTTGCATAAAGAGAGTGAGGACCTCATTCAGTAGCAGGGAAAATAAGGAGCTCTGCGACTTTTAGGATTCTGACAAAAAAGTGTGGAAGATTTTTGCATCATGCTCAATTTTGACTCAGAATCGATGTACTGTGGCTGTTTTTCCCTGTATGTTAGTTATTATTGTATGTGTCATTTTGCTGTTCAGTGTATTCACTATACCATAGGGAATTTGTATGGTATATGAGGTAAATATCAGTAAACTCTTGCCTGTTGCGGTGTTGTATTTCAGGATGAGTTTAGCTTTGAGTACTTCATCAGTTTTGAAGTATTTTCTTATGCAGAAGTTGCTATGCAAGTATATTTCTGTGGCCGGACACTGCTGACAGACGTTTCACTGAAATTAACTGCAGTTTAAAGGTATTATTTCAAACTTACCTCTGTTTCTGGAGTAATACTTGGTACTCCTTCTTGGTAAGAAAAGAATGACTCTGAGAAGAGGTAGAGCAAAAGGTTTAGAAGCATTTAGACAGCTATTAGGCCTGTGAATAAATAGATGTAGCTATTCTCATGAGAGTTGGAGGTCTGGCAGCTCTGAAGAACCCACATTCCCTGTGTATGGAGCCCAAGAACAAATTTTAAGCAAAACAGCATTTGTAAAAATGGCTTGGTATACATGTTATTTTTATCATTTGATTTCAGGCTCTCCTGAAGAAGCATGAAGCTTTGATGTCTGATCTTTCTGCTTACGGCAGTAGCATACAGGCATTAAGGGAACAGGCCCAGTCCTGCAGGGTAAGGAAGGATGCTAATCATGTTGCTGAAATTCTTGGGTCAGCAGAAGTTAAAGACCAAGCTTAATAGCAGCTGTTGCTTTTGAGAACTTACTGCACTTAATTTTCTAAGTAAAAAATATATATATATAGTTAGCTCTTTTTATAATTGTAACAAACTGCTGTGTTACATTGAAAGAAAACAGAGCAATGTGATCGTTTCCAACGTTTGAGCCCAGAGAGTGCCTAAAATGAGTCCATCTGTGCTACATTTATTTCAACAGGAATCTCTTTAGAGCATTTACAGTACCTTTAAGGCTGAAGTATTTTTCAGGATCGCTACTTTGGTTGTAATAACCATGCAAAAGTTTCTGCATCTTTACTCATTTTTCTTCTGTTCCTTCATTGTTAAGCAACAAGTTGCTCCCACTGATGACGAAACTGGAAAAGAGCTTGTGTTGGCACTCTATGATTACCAAGAGAAGAGTCCTCGGGAGGTGACTATGAAAAAGGGGGATATTCTAACCCTGCTCAACAGCACCAACAAGGTATGCTGTTGCCTGCCAGTGTGCTGAGCTGCTTGGCTTATTTGGTTTTGTGTTTTTTTTTTTTTTTTCTTATTGTTTTAATTGTGAATAAGAGCATTCAAAGAAGTTAAAGCATTTGCACATTCAGTCTGTTTCCATTTAGCACTTTAGCGTACTTCTTGTCACTCTTTATGACTCCCTTATGGCTGCCAGCTTTTTCTAAGTCATAAACACCGTATGCCATAGGGCATGTGTCTGCAGGAAAACTTATTTCTTTTCTTTTGAAGAATTTCTGACCAAGCACAAGGGGAGAAGTGAAAGCAAAACCTAGATGTCTACAAGAGTCTGTTTGAAATGACCTCTGTAAAAAGGACAAGCTCTTGTTTTCTTGTGTTAATAGAAACCTCTAACTTTACCACCTTACAGGTACACAGCATACTTAATGCTTTGTGTTTGCCTCACGGTGGTTGCTTTTATATTTTCATTACAGGACTGGTGGAAGGTTGAAGTTAATGATCGTCAGGGCTTTGTACCAGCTGCCTATGTGAAAAAACTAGATCCTGCCCAGTCTGCATCCCGAGAGAATCTTCTGGAAGAGCAAGGCAGCATAGCATTGCGACAGGAGCAAATTGACAACCAGTAAGATCTAACTAATGAGATATGACACCCATCCAGTGTTTGCTGGGTTGACCTTTGTCTCACATATGCTCTAAGTTTTAGGTCAATGCCTCTTCTGCTAGGGAGTAATTAATTGGAGCAAAACAGCTCCTTTACTGGGAGCACCATACTGAGTCATTGTATTCTTATTCCAGATATTCCTGTTGCTTTTTCTGTTTTTTTAACTGTAAAATTCATGACACTTGAGCTCAACTTACTGTCTGACCTGAGTATTATACGTGTCCCTTTTGTTGTTGTATCTAACTACTTAAACTTGTTTGTGAGTTATATCTGTCCTAAGCAGCTCTTGTATTTGTAGTTGTCACTTCTTAATGTGTGATCTGTTTTGAAAAGCTTTCTTAAATTTGGCTGCAAAAGTACAGTACCCTCCCTATAGGGCTGCCTCTGGAGATGTCTCCGTAGGAGCTGCAGCTCTCTTAGTACCAGATTGTTGGTTTTGTTGGATTTTTTTCCTGAAATGCAGTGCCATTACGTGGGTTAAAACCTACCTTCTTTCTCTTTTGCAAATGCAGAAAATTGCATGACTGCTTGCTAACAACCTCCTGAGGCAAATGGTAGTTATAGATTAGCTCAAGCAAGGGCTGTCAGTGATAGCTGTGAGCTACCAGCTCTTCTTATCAAGCCACTTGGAAGCCTGAGCTGACAGTTCAGTGCACACTCCCATCTGTTTGCATAATTACTCTACATGAGAATTTCATTTTCTGCTCAGTTGTTTTGAGTCACTAGTTATTACAATGTCATACAGTAATTAATAGCTTTAATGCTAGGACTTAAAATAAACCAAACTAATAAAGTAACTTATACCAGTTAGAAGAAAGGATGGTTCAGGTTTTAATAATGTGTAACTATTCTGTGGGTTTGCCTGCAACTTTAAAGAGCTGTTAGAGATGTCTTATTTGAGAGCAAAGGAGAAGGGGCCACCCTTTGGTTTTAAATCAAATGGCACAATGATCAGGAAATGAGGCGACCTTATAGAGAGAGTTCAACTGTACTGCTGAGGTATTTCACATGAATTTCACTCTGGTCTGATTTGCTTTGTTTGCTTCTTAATGACATCTAAATTTCTCCATTTAAATGTGAACTTTTAACCATCTCCTACCACAGATGACCCATGGATGGAGCTGCTGCTTTCATTATTTTTGTTTAATCTAACTAATTTTTCGCATGCGTTTGCTGTGCCCCCTCTGTCTGTGCAGGACTCTCATAACTAAGGAAGTCGGCAGTGTATCTCTGCGTATGAAACAGGTCGAAGAACTGTGAGTAGGATTAGCCCTTTCTAAGCCATGCTGTCTCCATTCTGTCACTGTTCGTTCTCTTTGTTTCTTTCTTTCTTTGGGAAAGCTGCTCCAAAGAGACACAAAGGAAGCAATTTCTGCAGTGTGTGTTATTTTAGTTTAGGTGAATGTGTCGTGACGTGTGTTTCATGTGTTGTGTACAGCCAGCCATCCTGCCAGCTGCTTATCTTGTTGGTCACATCGGCACTGCTAGATTGGTGATGGTGTCATTTTCCATTATACTGATTTTACTTGCCAAGTGGGGATTCAGTGATATCTACACTGTTCTCTTTGAAAAGCGTATGTTGTATTTTCTGAGGTGCAGATACAATTGTTCATATAAATAAACATACGCGGTGTATCTGTTTTATATACAACATCACATAAATGTCTGCTTCTGGTAGAAACTTGACTCAGGTCCTCTTATGAGCTTTGCAAGTACTCAGTACCTAGAACTGTATGCTGAAGCAAACATCTGCAGTTGAGTCAGGCTTTAAAAAAAAGTGTTTTCCTGCAGGCAGTAGCTCATGCAAGTCAGACTGGAATGCTGCCATTTAATACAAAAGGTTCTTGGTTCCTTATATCCAGCGTTGAATTCAGGATAGATGGAAAACCACAATGTCTCAAGCTAGAGGCTTTTCTGAGGACATGTTCTTTGAAAATGGACATTTTGGATTGCCAGGAATTGAACAGGAGACATCAGGTTTTGTGCTCTTAAATACAGTGATGCTGCTGTGTTTTCACAGTGGTCTTTCACGATTTAGTTGCTTGTTCAAGCCGATTTAAGCACTTCAGAATAAACGTGAAGTAAAACCTCTAAGGTAAATGAGGAATATTTTCACTGATACCATTGGTAATTCTACAGATATATACAAACAGCACATGTAAAACAAGTTTAAAGTGTCCTTCCTGCACTGCAGTGCTGCTGTAGCCTTGAGCTGTGATTTGGATTTGCCTTTGCCCATTGAAGCACTGCATGTGGGAGGAGGTCTCATTTTAGTGTGCTTACCCATATAAAGGAGGCACGTGCACAGTTTACATTTACCTGATCTTGAACAACTAAGTCATTTGTAGAGTAGCAGCGTGTAGATTGCAGGCACTTCCAGCATCTTTGGTGCTACCTGAATTTGTTCAATGACTGTGACTCTGCTCAGTTCAATCTGACTGCTCCTGCCTTCCTTTTCTGCTTGTTCCAGGTATCATTCCCTTCTTGAGCTGGGAGAAAAACGTAAAGGCATGCTAGAAAAAAGCTGCAAAAAGTTTATGCTTTTCCGTGAGGCTAATGAGCTTCAGCAGTGGATCAACGAGAAGGAAGCTGCGCTCACTAATGAGGAAGTGGGTGCTGATTTGGAGCAGGTGGAGGTGCTACAGAAGAAATTTGATGATTTTCAGAAGGTATGTTGTAACACTGTATAATCTGTGTGCTCATTCTTCATATCTGAGCATAGCAGAAAAGCACCAAACAAGTTCTGGAAGAATTCCATTTTGTGCAGTGCATAACCTTCAGTTAAGCTATACATATATACATTTCTTTATTTATCTATTTTTGGTGAAAGGAAAAATATGTTTTAGTATTCAGCTGTAGAGTATTTCACAGGATATATAAAAATAGTTCTCTGCTTCAAAATGCCAATAGGCTTTTGATTTATCTTTTTTTCCCCTCTGTTTGCAACACTTCTTAATATTTCTTTCCTTTGCTTGAGGTGAAGGAATTACTTTTCACACACATTTGTTCTGTCCACTTTGGTAAGGTGCTGGATACTTAAATGCAACAGTGCCTGACTCTAGCAGTGGAAAAGTTGGTGACCTCATAGCTCTCTGTATGTTATCGCACTTACAGCTTGAAAGTTGGCTAACACAACTTGAGCCAGCCTCGTAGTGTAGGTGTGAAGATGGCAGCAGTTACTGGATTTGCGGTGGTGTCTTTTTGTTTGTTTTTAAGCTAATGGTTGAAACTAAAATGTGTCATCTAATAACATTTAAATGCAAGTTCTCCTCCTTTTATTTTTGTTGTTGTTTTTTAACTGGTTCCCTTTCTGATTGATGGAAAGGTCTCTGTCACTCTGTTTGGCTGACGGTATTTTACTAAAAGTAGTTAAAATTGGCTATTTAGATTACTTATCCGCAGCAGTATGGATGACAGCATTTGATCTCTGTGTTGGCAGTGCTATATACCTGACAGTTCAAACGTGTATTCCATTGCAGATTGTTAATTAACGTTGTGTATGGAAAGCTCTGATAGTGTATTTGTCTAACACGTTGACACTTGGCACTGATAGCTGGGATTTCTCAGTACATTCTTTATTCACTGATAACTGTAAAGATTGAGTGTGCTAAATTCCTGCTGTTATCAAGCTGTATTTCTTGGCACCCCTGGCATTGCAACTTGATCCACATGTTTTTCCAATGTGAATGCTAATGCTGTGGATATTACTGTTCTCTGCAGGATTTAAAAGCTAACGAGTCGCGACTGAAGGACATAAACAAGGTTGCAAATGACCTGGAGTCTGAAGGGCTGATGGCAGAGGAAGTGCAAGCAGTAGAGCACCAGGTCTGCTTGTTTTTCTGACTTAGTCCAATGCTCTTGAGAAGTAAAATATTTCCTTCCTTTCTTTAGCCTATCCTGCTTGGTGTTTCATTGTAACATTCTGGCTGTTCCTGTTTGTTGTGTGTCTGATCAGAGACACTTAGTGTCTGTTCTGTATTAAGGCCATCACAGGGGTAACCTTTGAATTGTTTCTTTTGAAATAGTGCAAGTTGCACCATCTAGAGATTTTTTCCTTTTTTTTTTTTTTTTCCTAAAGACTGGAATTTTCTTTAAGGTAATAGTAAAGGTCAGGGAGATTCCCTGCATTAGCTTTGCTTCTTCAATTAAGAGCCAAACTCCCATTCCTATTGCACCTGCAGGTTGTGAGAGCACTGTTGGCTTTGTGACATGCTGGTAACTGATAGAAGAAGCTGCCTCAAAGCATGTCTCCTGTCTTCCCTTTCTCAAAAACAGTGGAATTTCTCTTTCTGTAAGAAAATATTGATTTGTTTGGTAGGAAATGACAAGGCTTTGTTTTTCTTTCCTTTGCAGGAAGTCTATGGAATGATGCCCAGAGTAAGTGTTAATTTCCATGTGGCAATTTTAACAGTTTGGAATGTAAAAGTTCTGCCATGATTGTAATCCATTTGCATGAAGGAAGTCATTAATGGTTTTGAGTGGATGTAGAAAGATTATCTCACCTTAGATCTGTTCATTTAGTGGGTATTGTACTCCACATCACAAATCAATGCTGAGCAGAATAAGCCAAAATGACACAAATATGTAGTTGTAAAAATTGCTTTATGCTGTTAAAGGATGGAACGTGGAGATATTTCAGAATTTCTGAACATCTTCTGGTAGTTTCAGATTTTGCTTCATATTTAAAGCTGTTTCTTCACATTTTTAAACAGGATGAAACTGATTCTAAGACAGCCTCTCCTTGGAAGGTAAGTGTTGCTGCTGAATCCACACAACAGGAAAGTAAAACAAAAAGCACAGCACATTTTCTTGGTTTTCTTGCTGGCAGTGTTTTTGACCTGTGCAAGGGAACTCCCTTTTGTTTTGAGTCGTACTATCAAAACAAATCATAGATGTCATACCAATGTTTTTAGGTATTACCAGGACTATTGATGTAAAATCCTTCCCATTCACTTAGCATTACGTTTATTTGTTGTAATGTTTTTGGGGGCATACAACAGGAAATGTTTTTATTCCTGAAAGTCAAAGGCAGTAATGCCAATATTCCTTCAGCAAGGAATGCACTGTCTTTATGCAGTATCTTCACCTTCCACTGTTCACTGATGCACCAAAATATTCTGAATATTTTTACCATTATCCGACATTGTTTTCTACTGTAGTTTATCGTTGTTATAAAAGAAGGTTGTGTGTTGGAAGGAATTGGTCATAATTTTTCTAATTAGCTTTCACCAGTCCTGATTGCCATGATGGATTCTAGAAGTATTTGAATGAATTGCTGATTCAGTCAGAAGTGAAACCGTTCAGATCATTGTTTTCTGTCCCCTGCGTGGGTTTTGTAAAGCTGTATTTTACAAAGGCTGTGGTTTTGACTTAGGCCAACTGATGGCTCCTTTTCTTTATAAGCAATTTTCTTTCAGTTTAACTTTGGCTCTGATTGAAGTCAACTCTAATGCAACATTATTTTTATTTCTGACTTTTCACACAGTCTGCACGTATGATGGTACACACGGTGGCAACATTTAACTCGATCAAGGTAACAGTGCAGCTTTTCCTTTCCCTATGTAAAAGCTGGGAACTATTTCACCTTCCTTTCCATAGCCTTTGTCTGTCACTATGTTTTATAAGCCATTTTGAATAAACTTATTGAGAGAATTGTTTAACATATATAGCACTTCCTTCTCAAGTTACATCAGAATCTTCTTATATACGTGGAATTATTTATTCTTCCATGTCAGGAGAAGCCCTTAAAATTATTCCTCTGATCTAGACTAATTGAATTTGTACTCCCTCTGGAATTAAGCAGAAACAGTGACCTTCACCTTCAGTGAAAGTCCAGTCTTGACTTCTCATTTGATATTGACTACTTGATAAAAATCACTTGCATTCTCTGAATAATACAGGTGCTATCAGATACCTTCCAGCACTACTGTCAGTTCTCTCAGTAGAGTTGTGAAAAATTGCCTATCAGGATATGGACATGGAGAAAGCAAGCTGGCATGTTCACAAACATCAGCAGGATGAGAAGGAGGTTTATAAGCATGGTGGACAAAACTTGCTGGATACTAAGTTTTTCTGTTTGTCACAAAGCTTCAGTGCCACACAAGAGTTTCTTCATGCAGAAATGCTATAGAACAGTGCTTTGCAGTATCAGTATGGGGTTTTATTTTTTGTTGTTGTTCCAGGAACTGAATGAACGCTGGAGGTCCCTGCAGCAGTTGGCAGAGGAGCGAAGCCAGCTGTTGGGCAGTGCTCATGAAGTCCAGAGGTTCCACAGGTGGGATGTTTATATCATATCTGATCTTATTTCAGTATAATACTTTGTTTATAAGAGTTCTAAAAGATAGCAGGAGCTAACAAGTCATATTTCAGCCCTCAGTTTTGTTCAGTGGAAGTTGGGCTACCTGTAAAACAAGTTTCTTTCTTTTTTAATATACTGCTTAGAAAAAGAAAAGCTTGTTAATATAGAAGCATGGAACTGCTGAGGTTTTGGGAGATGTGAACTGCTGTCCTATTTTGCTGGAGTTCATTTTTGTCTTGCAATCTAATAGATCATCAACTACTTGAGCTTCTCTTGAAAAGAGAAGGTATGGTGGGTAACAGAGATCCTAGCGTGGCCTCCATTTTAATTCTGTTTTTGCCTCCACTCAAATCAGAGATGCTGATGAAACAAAGGAATGGATAGAAGAGAAGAATCAAGCATTAAATACCGACAACTATGGACATGACTTGGCCAGTGTGCAGGCTCTGCAGCGCAAGCATGAAGGCTTTGAGAGAGACTTGGCAGCTCTTGGAGACAAGGTGAGGATGAGAGGGCGAGAAATGCGGCAGCTTTCATTTTATCTAGCAGAGGTGATTGCACTATAGAAAGGACTATTTCTGTCTTCATTGTGTTTATTTTCCTTTTTTTTTTTAATTCTAGGTGAATTCTCTTGGTGAAACTGCCCAGCGTCTGATCCAGTCACACCCAGAATCAGCTGAAGATCTTCAGGAAAAATGTACTGAGTTGAACCAAGCCTGGAGTAGTCTGGGAAAACGTGCTGACCAGCGTAAAGAGAAGCTTGGAGATTCTCATGACCTGCAGCGTTTCCTCAGTGATTTTAGGTAAAGATTCTATCCCCCTCCTCCCCAGTTTGTCTGCTTTATCACTAGAAGAGTACATCTAATTCAGTGTTTTGGAGGAATATTTCATGGGAGGGATTGAAAAAGGGACTTTTTCCTATTCTGGCTTATTTTAGTGGAGGAAGGGAATGATTTTTATATTAATCTGTGCTCACAGAGACCTTATGTCTTGGATCAATGGAATCCGGGGCCTGGTCTCCTCAGATGAACTTGCAAAAGATGTGACTGGAGCTGAAGCTCTGTTGGAAAGGCATCAGGTATGTGAGAGGTAGTAAGCGAGTATCAAACATCAATAGATGTTTATTCTTCTGACACTTTACACTTACAGTCCCCAAAATTAATCAGTCGCTGCTCTGTTCTTTATGTAATAACAAACCTCTGTACCTTGCAGGAGCACCGTACTGAAATAGATGCACGGGCTGGCACTTTTCAGGCGTTTGAACAGTTTGGACAGCAGCTTCTGGCTCGTGGACACTATGCCAGCCCAGAGATTAAGGAGAAACTGGATATTCTAGATCAAGAACGGACAGACTTAGAGAAGGCCTGGGTCCAGCGCAGAATGATGCTAGACCAGTGCTTAGAACTACAGGTACTCTGCTGCATTTTTAAGCAGAAAGATCATTCCTTCTTTCATAAAAACTTGTTCATTCACAATGATGAGGGGTGTTCTTGGTCTGCCTTCCTCATGCTTTGGAGTTTTTCCTCCTTAGCTGTTTCATCGGGATTGTGAACAAGCTGAAAACTGGATGGCTGCCCGAGAGGCGTTCCTAAATACAGAAGATAAGGGAGACTCCTTAGACAGCGTGGAGGCACTCATCAAGAAACATGAAGATTTCGATAAGGCAATCAATGTCCAGGTGAGGGGCGTAGCTGAGTTGAAGAGAAAACATCTTTTCTGATGTGGTTTGTTAACAAAATGAATTACTACCACGTGTGGCTTCTCAAGTTCCATTCTAAATATTCAGCCATTTGGCATCTGCAGCAGCAGTTCAGCAGTGCCTTGTGCAGGTACAGGTGTATTTCACTGTCTACAAATAAGTTGCAGGAAGAGTGGCAAGTGTTTGTATATATCTCTTATGGACTTGAAATTTACTTATTACAATAGAAGAAGGTGTATTTTCAGTTTTTCAAGAAGAAAACTGATGACTTTTAGATACTGCTAACAGTCAGGAAGATGCTCTCTTCCTAAATGTTGCAGGTGAAAGCTCTTGTGAAACTGATCTTTCCAGTCTCGTAGAAGATAGTCATCCTTAATGGGGAAAAAAACCCTCTTACTCCATTCCAGACCTTGCTCATCATTTGACATTGTTTGAAGTACCACAGGTCTCCTAACTGATGGCTTCTCTTTTGAACAGGAAGAGAAAATTGCTGTCTTGCAGTCTTTTGCTGACCAACTGATTGCTGCTGATCATTATGCGAAAGGAGTCATTGCTAACAGACGCAATGAGGTTCTGGACAGGTCGGTACATTCATTGCCTTGTTAGATGAGATGCAGTGGTGAAAGAGTGCCATTTGGCATCACTATTACTGTTAAGCTGTTAAATGCAATGCCTTGTGCAGCCCTGCTTTTTCATTTTATGCGTGTATTTAATTGCTACAGGTGGCGTCGTCTGAAAGCTCAGATGATTGAGAAGAGATCTAAGCTGGGAGAATCTCAGACCCTCCAACAGTTCAGTCGTGATGTCGATGAAATAGAAGCTTGGATCAGTGAAAAGCTTCAAACTGCAAGTGATGAGTCATATAAGGATCCCACAAACATCCAGGTGAATATGATTCTCAGCTTAGGAATCGAGATGAGGTATTTAGCTTCACAAAGAATACTGTTTTGAAAGAATGTGTTCAGAGGAATTCGTGTTCGGTGAGGGAGAATAATGCACCATGTTGGACACAGTCTTCCTTTAACAAAGGGAAAATGGAAATTGCATTACACATGAAAAGACGTCCAAAGTAGAAGTCACTTAGTAATTATTGATGTATGAAATCAATAAGATGTGTGGTATCTGCAGCAGCAAGCTTCCTGAAGGTACCGCTAAGTAGCTATTCTGTTTTTCTCCTAATGGAATAATGAAACTAAGTTCTTGGGTCTCATCTCCACCTTACATTCTAAAATATGAAGTCTTATTCATTCTTCAGTGTTAAGGACTCATTACAGTTATCTCCTATGTTGAAATGTTGGCTTATGAAGTAGTATGAATGCACTGAACCACTTCTTCTCTCAATCTGTTTTATAGCTTTCCAAACTGCTGGTAAGTAGTTTGGACTAGCCCTGGTATGTGAATTTGTTTTCTTTGTATAGTTTATATGTGAGCACAAGGTCTGGTTGCAGTATGTTGCTCCATCCATCAGTTCATGCAGTCTTTGTTTTCTATTAGTTATTGACCTTCATTCAGGTGCAGCTATCGGTCTTCACGTTATGGATGTGGCTTTTCTGTTAATGCATATACAGCATCATTTATTTCTGTATATGTTTTGCAGGTGTTCTGCATGATCTGTTTAATTTGTGCTGCATAAGGGATGTAGGGCGTTGGGTGGGGATTTTTGTTTGTTTGTCTCTCTGTAGGAGTTAGCTCCTGGAGAAGTGGGTAGCTATCCTCCTTTTCCAGAAGTCTGCCTGCTAGGCCTGTCATCCTTTCTACATCTAGAGTGGTGATGACATAACCTGTGACACAAAACATCAGCTCTGTTAGCTTGGGTTTTCAACAGCACATGCTGAAGATGGAGAATTTAATAAAACTGATAGACCTGAAGTGCTTACCTCTTGTGGCAGCAGCTGCAAGAGAAGTAGAAGAGAGTAATATTGAAGTAACTCTCTGGAAAAAGATATGTACCACATAGAAAGCCGTTGGGGTTATATGAAAGGAGAAGACAACAAAGAGAGGGAAGGAACTGGACTAAAAAAGGAGAGAATAATTGTTTCTTTAGGCTGTGGTACATTAGATATCCTTTTTCTTATTTGGAAAAAAAAAACCATTTCATATTAAAGCATTTAATATTTCATATTAAAGCAAATCCTCATATTGGATTTGTTGTCAGCGTGATTATATGAAGGTATGCAATTGGCAGCTCTTAAATTGAGTTTAACTTGTTGGTCCATATTGCTTTGAAGGGTACATTTTTATAATCTCAGCAGTCAGGATTAGCAGGTTCCAAAATAAAGCAGTTCATGCAGAATTTCTCATGCCAACGCTGTAGTATTTTTCATCTTTTACTTCTAGTCTAACATTTCCTTTCATTCCATTCTCTCAGGGCATTGCATACCCACGTCCAATGCTACTAGCACTTCCAGTTAATACTCGTAAATTCTGTTGTGTCATTTCTGTGCTATTCTCTTTCTGGTGGGTGGTTCTATCACGTATATATGAGAGAGTTCTGTGTATTTCCTTCTACTTCAAGGCTCCTGTTGTTCTCGTGGTGCTCTCAACTCAGAGAAGCTTTTTAAGATCAATATTTCATAGTTAGATTTATAAGAATTTTTAGTTGTTAATCCTGGATTTTAATGTATAGTGTCATCGTGTATGACTGACCGGTATCAGAAGGTGTAAGTCAGGTTGCAGCAGTGATTTCTGTTAGCTGTCTATAGGTTAGGAAAAGAAATAGTAATAGTAGCTTCACAAACTTAGAAGATGTTGCCTGAGTTACCTACATCAGCT
>PPHD01012595.1:0-13778 GCA_002909625.1 Bambusicola thoracicus | reverse complement strand
CTGAAGTGCCAACAGGTTGCATCACCTGACTCATATGCCAGGTTATCTTTTCTATTACCACAACTGAGCCAGCTGCTGCTCTTCAGAAATTAATGTGCAGGTGATTAATCAGACTGCAACACTGAGACGAGTTAGCCCTTAGCTCCTCAACTAGACTCCATCCACAGGATGGTTAAGACTTAAATGATGACCTATCTAGCGCATCACCNCACAACTGAGCCAGCTGCTGCTCTTCAGAAATTAATGTGCAGGTGATTAATCAGACTGCAACACTGAGACGAGTTAGCCCTTAGCTCCTCAATTAGACTCCATCCACAGGATGGTTAAGACTTAAATGATGACCTATCTAGCGCATCACCTTCCTTGCTGAGCTATTTTCAGCACTGTCATTTAGAAAACAGTAATTTCAATCCCCAAGAAATTCTTGCTGGCCACCAGGTAGTATTTCAGCACTGGAGCTCAGTGTTCTCAATCCCTGAGCTAGCTCCTTGTTGCGAGCTTCCTCCTAGAATAAAATAAAGGAGAGCAATCACAGGAAACTTCTGGTGAGGCAGCTCTGCTTATGTACAGATTTATTCTGGTTGATGCCTAGTTTACAGCAAGCTACGATGTATTTTCATGACATACACATGAAGCTAGCTTTAGTACTGAACAAATTCCCTTTGTATACACTTTCTGATACTGTCACTTCTGCACAGTCCTTCATCCTGTTTGATGCTTTTCAGAATAAAATATATAAAGCTGTACACTGGTCCAACACCATAAAATGGATGACTGAGATACCACTATTACTCTTTTTCCTCAAAGGAGGTATCTGTTCAGCAACACATTTTAGGAGTGGAACACCTATGAGGAAAAGACAGAAAGGAGACAGGGAATTTCTGAAACTGCCTTTGCCACTGCAACTGGTATCCCATGCAATTGTATCTTTACACCGCACATGATTTTCTAATAATAGCTGGGATATTTCAGAAGCCTCAGTTGGAAAGCAAACAGAGAAGAAAAACAAAACTGGTCAGCATAGAATCTATTGATCACTGTCCAAGAGGGATTTCCTAACACACTAGAAATAATCTGGGGCCTGTAAAATTTTCTTTCTCTATTAAGTTTTTGTATAGCTATTTAAATATACAGTACATTCCTCAGAGCTTGTTCTATCTTCTGCTTGATTACTTTCCTCTGCCTGCTTGGCGGGTATAATTTTGCTAACTCTTGCATTAGTAGGGGAAAAGGCTTTGTTCTAAAAACACCCACTGGCTGAAGGAATCAAACCATTTTCAAGACTTAGCTCTGCAAAGGATCATTGTACTGTGTTATTCTGCAGTTAACTGACCTAAACATATCATCATTCTTGGAAATAATACCACGGTTCTTGGAAACCAGATGCTGGTTTTCATAGATGCTGTCAGAGCACATATCAACCTCTAACATATATAAAACAAAATACATCAACAATGGTTACAGATAAGAAGCTAATTTATCTGGCAGCACTATTGTAATTGTATAATGTAAGTATAACAAGAGAATTACACAGTCATACTTAATCTTCTGAATCAGCTTTTTTCCCCTCTACAGACACTGACCCAGATGCTGTTGCTTTTTAAACATGTCATTTTGATCCTCTCTGTGCTGCTAAAACAAACCTTTTAACCTATTTTAGCATCACTGTCATAGTAAAGGCTGTTTATTCTACGTGCATAATTGAAACAAGACATCAGTCCATGCTCTCATGCCAGACCTCCCTCTCTCCACTTTTTTTTTTTTAATATATTAGACATAATGATTTTATCCTTCTTAAGTAAAATTACCATACCGAAACACCATTAAGGCCCTTGCCTACATTTGCTAATCATAATGACACTGGCTTTTTTTTGGTGTGAGCATGCGATGTTTTTCTGTCCATTTGTATTAAAACACACAGTGATTTTCAACTGCATCTAACTTGAAAACTGCATTTAACAGGGGCAATTACAGTTGTTAACATTATTCTTAAGATATTTTCAGTTTTCCAGTAAAAGCATCATTGGATAAAACAAAGGAAAATCCCAACAGAAGGAAGCATGGCTGCATCCTGTTAGACAGGGCTTTCCCTCATCACAGTAAAATACTGAAGCAGCTGTACTGCTTCAGCAAAGGAGTGGAAGATTCCTTCACTCAGAAGAGCTTAGTAGAAAGTTCTGGCCTATAACTGCAAGACAGCCTGCTTCAAGAACCCTAACTCTCCAAAGACACTCCAAAGACCTTTGAAAGCGTCCAAGTGATCACCAGAACCTGTAGAACCGTGTGCATCAGAGTGTGCTCTCCCCAGGAGCTCAGTGCATTCCCCCCATCACAACTCTGATCAACTGTTACCAATAAAAAACAATTTAGTTACATCCTGAATCTAACAAGCTACTCCTTTGGGTAATACTTAGACTACTTTCTTAGATGAACAAACCATATCTTGCTTTATTTTTCCTCTATCATAACTCTAAAAAGAAGAGGCAAAGTCCCACCAGAGCATACCCAGGCATGTTTCAACAACTGAGTCTTCTGAATTGTGTGAAGCTGAAGCATTAATTATATCCTGCACTACTAAAATTCTCAAAAAGTTTTAACAACTAGAAGGACGCTGAGGCAAACTGTTCTAGTTAGAATATCAGCACTGACTTTACTTTGTCTTCAGTGCAGCAGAAATTCATAACAAATTAGTGGCCTGTTACTCACTGGGCTTGGAATCGAGTCAGGATCAAGCCTCTTCTGTGGTGGACCGGACAGCTGTGCTGGACCTCCAGGAAAAGCACCAGGATATGACAGTTGAGATCCTGCCATCTGAGGGCCATAGTTTCCTGCAGAGATACAAAAGACCTTTGATTTGAAGTATTTAAGTTCTGTTATCCATGTTTTACTCATGTGTCAGGTAAAATAAAGTATGCTTTTACAAATTCAGCACATTCAGTTTCAACTCTTTACTGGTATAGTAAAGAGAAGTATATAAAAAGGAGTATATGATTCCTTCTTGTTGTTTTTGTGCCTTTACCCACTACTAACCAAATCATCCTGCTCCTTTTTCTTGTTCTTTTCTTAACAGAGTGTTGAATTGTTGAGCAAAAGTATAGCCTGCCTTGAATGCTATGATCATTGAATCACAGAATCATAGAATGGTTTGGGTTGGAAAGGACCTCAAGGATCATGAATCTCCAACCCCCTCCGCCACAGCAGGGCCGACAACCTCCACATTTAATACTACACCGGGCTGCCCAGGGCCCCATCCAATATGGCCTTGAACACCTCCAGGGATGGGGCATCTACAGCCTCTCTGGGCAGCCTGTTTCAGCATGTCACCACTCTCTCTGTGAAGAACTTCCCCTGATATCTAACCTACATCTTCCCTCCTTCAAATTAAAACCATTTCCCCTTGTCCTACTATTATCTACTCTTTCAAAGAGTTGAGTCCCCTCTTGTTTATAGGTTTCCTTTAAGTACTGGAAGGCTGCACTGAGGTCACCCAGCAGTCTTCTCTTCTCCAGGCTGAACAATCCCATCTCCCTCAGTCTGTCTTTAAAGGGGAGATGCTCCAGCCCTTTGATCATCTTTGTGGCCCTCCTCTGGACCCTCTCCAACAGCTCCCTGTCTTTCTTGTATTGGGAGCCCCAGACCTGGATGCAGTACTTCGGATGGGGTCTCACAAGGGCAGAGAAGAGAGGGACAATCACCTCCCTGTCCATGCTGGCCACCCCTCTTCTGATGGAATTGATGGAATTCTGATGGAATGGATTGGTCTGATTGTCAGTAATAACTTTCCATTCTACAAAACAGAGATTAAATTTTCATTTCTTTAAGTCTGTAGAACATCAAACTTGAGAGTTCACAGTTCCAACAGTGATTCTCAGTGCATTTTTTGTTTTCAATTAGATACTAAACATCCTTCTTTACCTTGCTGAGGATGGTATCCAGGCCCTGGAGTCTGTCCTGGAAGTTGCTGCAAGTTAGGGTTTGGAAGTCCAGATCCAGGGATCCCATCTTGTCTGGCCATATTAGGCAACGACGACTGAGCACAAAGGCCACTGAAATTGTTTGCTGGTGGAGGAATCTGTGGTCCAGGTGGTAAAGCCATTTGGTGCTGTGTCAGTGGCAGTGGCTGTGGACCCTGAAAAGATGCTGGATGTCCAGAAGATGTGTGAGAGCTCTGGATAGCACTAGGACCTGAGCAAGAAATAATATATATCAAATCAGTCAAAAAAATGATAGGCTACTAGCTTGGCATGGGAGATGTATCGAGTAAAAAATACAACATTTGCAACATGTAGCAAATACTGTAACTCATACTGATACTGCTTCATCAGGTAGATTCTGAATTCCTGTTAACAAAACAAAACAAATTTCACAGCTTAAATCTGAACTGATTCAGATGTTCAACTTCATTTCCTTTTACTATTATCAATAAGAACCTGCAGCTGGGGTGGATGGGGAAGAGGACAGAGAGGCCACTTCAACAATTCTTGATTAGAATACACATAAATCACTGTTTGCCTTTGATATTATAATTAATTTTATGATGTGAAACATTCCTTTTGGTTTCATAATCAATTTTTCTTACATTACTTTTTTTGTTAATACGTTGTGTTCCCATTTCACCATGACGAACTCAATGGAAGTTTAACTGACACATTCAGTCTGGTTTACAACCACTCTCTAGAATTGATGCCAGAAAAATGAAACGTGGAAATTACTTAGCACACACTGGTGAGGAATTCTGTTGTTAACAAGATCCAGATTCCAATTAAATTTAAGAGATCCTGCAAATGGTTTCTTTCTGAGACTTAAAATCTGTAAATGCTATTTTATAAAGCCTACATTTTTAGTCAAATATCTCCCAGAGAACTACAGCAAAACAAAGCAAAAGGATCAATGTTAATATACAAATACTGAAATGAACCTTAGAATCATAGAATTGTTTGGGTTGGAAGGGGCCCTTATGATCATATAGTTCCAACCACCCTGCTACAGACAGGGACACCTCTAGACCAGGTTGCTGAAAGCCCCATCCAGCCTGGCCTTGCATGCTTCCATGGAGGGGGAAACCCCAGTCTCACTGGGCAACCTGTTCCAGTGTCTCAGTGCCCTCACAGTAAATAATTTCTTCCTGATATCTAGTCTAAACTTACCCTCTTCCAATTTAAAACCATTTCCCCTTGTTCAGTTGCTACATGCCCTTATAAAAAGTTCCTCCCCAGCTTTCGTGTAGGCCCCCTTCATGTACTGAAATCTTTTATCAGACTTATTCACTGAAAACAAATTTTATAGAAAACAAGTTCCGATCCTCAGCTGCTGCAGAAGTCTTAAAAGCTATCAACTTCAGTGCTCTTTCAAGTTACAGAATTTAGGCTTACAGCTAAGCAAAAACCATAACAATAAATATGAACTTGGGAGCATAGCTGTAAAGCAGCAATGCCTTCAGTGGTCTGAAGGGTATCTCAACCCTCCTCCATGTAAGAAGATAAGCAAGAACATTACATTTTACATAATCACTGCTGGAGGCAATATAATGAAGGCAAGAAGAAAGGCAATTATTTTTTCTCTAAATAATTTCAGTTGCTGTATATGAAGTGCTACTGTAGAGGTGCTGGGTCAAACTTCAGCCTGCACAGAACAGTCTGACTTAATTGTGAACTTGCAGTTCAGTACAGAAAGGCTGAAGTCAAGTCAAAATTATTTTTATTCAGGCAAAGAAATAAGTTTTCACAAGTAGTTGTACAAAGAGAGGGTCAGACCCTGGGCAATTACACAAGTTTTTATTTAACTCAAATCAGTAACCTATTAAGTCAGAGAAGGAAAACCCACACAGTCTAAACTGAAAAGTTCATCTTTACTCATATCTCAATAAGATATCAATGACCCAGGTGATCTCAGTTCAACAGTCTCATCCTCGCAACCATCATGGGCACAGCAAAACACGATGCTGACTACATTCCGCTGCTTTTCAATCTTATAGTAAACTTGGATAGGAAATATTCAGAAAAAGCAGATCTAGACAGACATAAAATCACTGATGGAAGTGATTTACATGGAAAAATCGTATCTTACCTCGGCTTACTTCTAACCCTGGATTAAATACAAATAAGTTTAGATGAAAAATTTACAAGTTTTGGACCGAAAAAAGAATTAGATTGTTTTGAAATGGAAACTATAAGAAGATGAGAAAAATGGAACTGTAAATTTTTTATCATGTCTTGGCCGTTATTGACAGCATAAACAAACAGCAAGAAATGACTGACAAGGTAACCAGTACGTATGCAAGGCTTAACATACTTTAATAGAGAACTAACGCATCAACACTGACGTAAGAAATAGGATAAGATTAAAGAAAATTACTTGAGTAAATGAGAGTGGGAAAGATTTTACTATCTGCTTATATAGAAGTTCAGTACATTTCTAATTACCATAGTCTTAATAGCTTTAAATGAGAAGAGTCAAACAGATAAAATTGATTACCATAGCTATTTATCTGCATGCTGTTCAGCTGGTTAGCAAGCTGTGTTGTACACGACGTGGATGCAGTATTTGGGGAGGCTGGCTGTGAGTGAAGACTGCCGGGAGGATAGGAAGGTCCTGTATTGTTCGGAGGTGGAGGGCTTTGAAACCTAAATGGAAAAATGAGTGCAGTTATGCAAGAAATTACACCAACCAGTCATAATTCCAGAATGTCTGATACCTTCTGAAGTGTAATGCTGAAACAGTTAATTAGGATGATCAAATTCTCCAGAGAGTTTTCTCATCTTCTGCTCAGAAAAAGTGTATTGTTGTTAAAAGCACAAAGAGAGAATGCCCCTTTTTTTTTTAAGCAACAAACAAATACAACAACAAAAAAGAATATATTTGTTTGTTTAGTTACGAGAAACAAAGAAGAATGTATTCCATGGAGAAGAGATAGAATAACTATAAGAAAACTTGAAAATTAAGGAACTTTAGCTTCTGAACACATATCTCTTCATCCCCTTCATCTACTTAGAAAGGAAACTTCTGTACTGGGGGTGAATGAAGTCTACTCAGAGAATACATATTCAGCACCTCTGTGAAAAGACAGCAATTAACAGAGATACCATTAAGGAGTTCTCAGCTGTAGAGAGAAATGGAAGATGTAGGTGGGAAAACCTGCTGCACGGTTATCGGGCATGGCAAAATATGAAGGAAAGAGAAAGAACTGAAGAAAAGGAGGAGGTAATACATGTGATGTGTTTTATTCTGGACAAATGAGATTTCAGGCTCTCTCTCAAGGATCTACACTGTTTTACCTACAACCATTTCTAAAACTGAGAAGGGTCCTAGGTATATCGAAAGAAAACTTTGGTGTGGCTATTTGCTTTGCCAGAAGAACAACTCTCAGCAATCTGTGAATTAAACAAGATCTGGTTAAAAGAAGAAAAAACAAAAGCTTCCGGACAATGACTGGAAACAAAATAGGAAAGAATCAGCATTTTGCTGGGCTGGTCATGTCAACTTGATTCTCTTTTCCTTGTTTTCAGGTCTTCGGGACAACAGAAACTTCTCCCTATTCATTAGCACATTGTCTTTTACAACAGATCACCAGTCTCTGTAGGTCCTTCTCACATAGTGATAACGCACAGACAACAAGCTTTCTTACTTACATGCCTCATGAAACACATAGGCCTTTACTTAAACACAAGTAACTATATCACAACTAAAAAAGGATACAGAAGCAGAGTTCAAATAATTAAAATAAGAATGTTTTTAAATTATATTAAGTACATTAAAATAAATTATCTGTAGGTTCACAAACTCATGGGAAGTCAGCAAAATAATTAACAGCTGTCAGAATGAAGTAAGCAAGCATGTTTACTTACTTTGAACCCTCTGAAACATATACATTTTGTAATCAAGCTTGTCCACCCAGTCCTTTCAACCCCCCATACCACAGTTTTTCCAAGATTTATTTGTATAGCCCCCACCTGTCCCTACCATTCTCCCTCACCCACTCCTGTCTTCTACACTTCTTCCTGTAAGCTCTGGAGATAGGAAAACAACACTTGGAGCGTTGTTGTTGTTAATCTCAGGCCTGAGCAAAAAAGCAAGTCATGCACCTGAAAGCCAAATCTGCATTATAAAATGTCTTTGAAGTACCCTACAGAACCTCAGCTGAGCTCCCACAACAATGAAGCAAAGATACCCTAAAAAGGGGGGAAAAACCTACAGCTATACAGACGTGATTACAGCGAGAGCAGGGTTGGTCTCTTCTCACTGGTAACAGGTGACAGGATGAGGGGAAATGGCCTTAAGTTGTGCCAGGGGAGGTTTAGGTTGGATATCAGGAAAAACTTCTTTACTGAAAGGGCTGTTAAACACTGGAATAGGCTGACCAGGGAGGTGGTTGAGTCACCATCCCTGGATGTGTTTAAAAACCATTCGGATGAGATGCTCAGGGACATGATTTAGCGGAGGGTTGTTAGAGTTAGGCTAGTATGGTTAGGTTGTGATTGGACTTGATGATTTTGAGGGTCTTTTCCAACCTGAGCAATTGTGTGTACCAGCCTCTGGTCAAAATTCATGGACAACTATTAATTTTTTACTAACTTTTTGGTACCTCACCACAAAAGAGAATTAAGACACCAAAAAATGACTAAAAAAGCAGCTTCTATATATGAAAAAAACAATTGTAATACCTTACTGCTGCTTATAGGCAATAAGTCTAAAGTTCAAGGAGAAGAAATTATTAAAAATATAAAGCAACTCATGGTAAAGACATGATTTGCTCTAAAAATTGAATTAATGGGATTACGGATTATAATCTATGATCTGGCATCTTAACATCACAGGAAACTGAACTATGAGCTCCAATTCAGAAGCAGAATGAGTAAGAACTGCCAAATACAAAAGAGGTGCCATACCTAAATGGCAGTGAAGCAGCCAAAGAGAAGAAATAGAGGTCAAATAAATCTCATGTACTAATTCTTGAAAGTCACCTATGTGGCTGTTGTCCTGCTGCACTGGCCCCACTTTGGAAGTTGTTCTGGCTGAACTGATGTGTACCAGGTGGTAGAGGCCCAAGAGGAGCCGAAGATCCAAGAGGCACAGTTGGTTTCGACATACCTGCCAAACAAGAAGTACTTTTATGGAAGAATCCTGTAAAAATGCACGAGATGATCAAGAAATACAAGTGTACAGCCCTGATGTGGCAATGAGAACATCAGCTATAGGTGGCCCTGCATGTGCAATGTGATTAGACAATAAAACCTCAAGAGGCTCTTTCCAAACTCAGCCATTTTTTAATTCTGTAAGAAAGGACAGATTTTTGATCAGCTACAGAAGCAGATATGAAAAAAGACAGTAAGAAGCAACCATATAGTAGTTGCTAACTTTTCAGAAAAGGAACACAAGGGGGACAGTACGAAAGAAGCAAAGATGGAGGAACAGACTCTTGATTCAATTTGGGCTACTGGAAATTCCCTATTACCCTGTGGTAAGGGTAACAGAGAAAGCAAGAGAGCTTGCTTTGCAGAGAAAGCAAGAGAGCCCTTTGCTTTGAGAGACTGTTGTCAATAAGAGAACTTGGAACAACCTTTAAAAAATGCCTCTAAGATGTAGATCCAGTAAAACAATGCTAAAAAGACAACTAGAACATCAACTTATTATAATTCATGTTATTGTCAGAAGTAATTCTGACTATATCCAGCATCGGGTTAAAGTAACAACTCCTGCTGGTTTTAATAAGAATTTTTAGAGAAACTGGATAAAGCTTTTTCTATAATTTAATGAAACCACAAAAATCAAGCAGACCACGCTATTTAATATAGTGGATATTTAGTTCTGCTATTACTGTATTCCAACACTTACATTGAGTTTAATGTAAGTTATCACCATATGTCTGGTATTAAAAAATAATTCAGTCTTTTTTATTGTTTTAATTGTAATTTTCTTCTGTGATATCATATTGAGATGGTCCACCTCCTTCCTCCCTATTTAGCCTACATATATTAATAGACTTACGTAAAGAAGAGCAAATCTTACTTTTTAGACATTTTCCACATTCCCAGTTCACTAGTTTACTTCTTGAAACATTGAAGCATATCACATAACAAGATAAAATTAATGTACCATGGACAGATGATAATAGGTTTACCTTTTGGCCATCAACTACATCATCTGAAGCACAATTACACTGGTAGAGATAAAAAGCAAAGAACCCATTTACTTTTAAAAGCTACCCAAGTTTCCCCTCCTCGTAGAAAGTAATTGTCCTCTAAGTGGTTAGAAAGCAGATGGGCTCCACTTACCATACGTTATCCAAGCACGTCACCAAGCACGCAAGACTAAGTAGGAAAATATCAACTTGTATTCATAGGCAAGCTTGTGCTCAAGAACTTGGTTGAGCACAGATCCTACTGTGAAGAATACAATGTACTTCTGAGAGCCTGCTTGCCATTAACACAGATCAGTTCAGAATTATCACTCTATTCCCAGAAATCACTTCTTATTTTTCTGTACTAGATGTTAATCATAGACTCATAGAATGGCCTGGGTTGAAAAGGACCACAATGATCACCGAGTTTCAAGCCCCCTGATATGTGCAGGGTCGCCAACCACTACACCAGGCTGCCCAGAGCCACATCCAGCTGCGCCTTGAGTGCCTCCAGGGATGGGGCATCCACAACCCCCTTGGGCAACCTGTTCCAGAGCGTCACCACCCTCTGTGTGAAAAATTCTAACATCTAACCTAAACCTCCCCTGTCTCAGTTTAAGACCATTCCCTCATCCTAATCCTGTCACTATCCACCCTCGTAAACAGCTGTTCCCCCTCAAGTACTGAAAGGCCGAAATGAGGTCTCCCCAGAGCCTTCTCTGCTCCAAGCTAAACAAGACCAGTTCCCTCAACCTTTCCTCATAAGAGAGGTGCTCCAGCCCTCTGACCAACTTAGTGGCCCTCCTCTGGTCCCACTCCAAGAGCTCCATGTCCTTGCTGTACTGCAGGCCTCAGGCCTGGACGCAGTACTCCAGATGGGGCCTCACAAGAGCCAAGTAGAGGGGGACAAGCACCTCCCTCTCCCTGCTGGCCACCCCTTTTTTAATGCAGCCCGGGACTTAGTTGGCCTTCTGGGCTGCAATTGCACACTGCTGGCTCATGTCTAGCTTCTCATCTACCAGGACCCCCAAGTCCTTCTCCACAGGGCTGCTCTCAAGGAGATCTTCTTCCAGTTTGTCTAAGTACCTGGGATTGCCCCGACCCAAGTGCAGCACCCTGCACTTGGTCTTATTGAACCTCACTAGGTTTTCATGGACCCACTTCTCCAGCCCATCCGGGTCACTCTGGATGGCTTCCTTTCCTTCAACGTATTGACTGCAACACTCAGCTTGGTGTCATCCGCAAACTCGCTGAGGGTGCACTCGATGCCATCACCTATGTCACTGATAAAGATGTTGAAGAGCACCGGTCCCAAGACTGACCCCTGAGGGATACCACTTGTGACTGGTCCCTACCCTGACACAGATCCACTGATCACAACTCTCTGGCAGTGTCCAGCCAGCCAATTCCTAATCCAAAAAACAGTCCATCCTCCAAATCCACGCCTCTGCAATTTAGAGAGAAGGATGTGGTGAGGGACCATGTCAAAGGCCTTGCAGAAGTCCAGGTAGATGACATCCACCATCACAGAAGGCCACCAGATTGGTCAGGCATGATCTGCCCTTGGTGAAGCCATGCTGGCTGTCTCAAATCACCTCTTTATCTCGTATGTACCTTAACATAGCTTCTAGGAGGATCTGCTCCATGATATTCCCAGGCACTGAGGTGAGGCTCACCAGCCTGTAGTTACCCAGGTCATCCTTTCTCCCCTTCTTAAAAAGAGGAGTAATGTTTCCCTTTTTCCAGTCACCGGGGACTTCACCAGACAGCCACGATTTTTTCAAATATGATGGAGAGTGGCTTGGCAACCACATCAGCCATCTCTTTTTAGGACCCTGGAATGGATATCATCCGGCCCCATGGACTTACACACATTCAATTTCATGAGGAGGACTCGAACTCGTTCCACTGTTACAGTGGGACAGAAAGCACTCCCCACACCCTCACCTAGAGACTCATGGTCCTGGCAGACATGGGAAGCTGGACAAATCACAGCACTGCATAAGCCACTGGTACCTATTGCTTCCTGGACAAGAGTTCACACACAAGGTTCAGAGTTCCACTCCCAGACACCTTACATTAACATCCGAACAACAACAATGTAGGCTAAGCTAGCGCCAGATCCTGTTGCACTAGCAATGTAAAACTGAGCAGTGTGTGCTGACATAAGTAAAATGAAGAGATGCAAAACACCACAGAAATGTACACTCTGAAGACACATTTTAAGACAATTACACACCAGGCTGAGGTGCTGCATGTGAGGAGTTAGGGTCTCCATAATGCCCATAATGAAGTGAAGAATTAGGTGGTCCAAAACCTGCAGAAAAGCCTCCCATTCTTGGCTGGGATTGGGAATACGGAGGAGCTGTAACATAACCTTGTTGACTCATGATGGCAATATTCTCATTCCAAGTTTGGAGTTCTCTTCACGAATCTGTAAAAGAGAAAGCAATACCTGCTATTACTCTTCATTCTTTGAAATGTTTTAGAAGGCTGAGAATTATGTTCCCAAAAAGACAGAAGACACATTAGAAAGTAAAAATTGATCTGACAGTTAGGGTAAACAATGCTCTTGTTTAACTGGTTGTTTAGTTTCCTCAACACTGTGAATTTAAATAAATCAATGAAATTACCTGAACAAGATTAACTCTCCCTGGCCCATGGAGAGAAAAACTCTAAGGACATGTATGTGGAAGAAAAGTAAAAAGAAAAGTCTAAAATTGTCCCCTTTAATGGGAAAATCTGAACTTCTAATATGACTGAAAAAAAGACAACAAGTCCAATACTTCAAATACTAATTATTCCAAAGGACAGACAAGCACATCAAGAAAAGCAGAGTGACCAGAGTACAAAACTCCTCTAGTCAATCTGTCTCCTATCCTAGCAGACCTGTTTTAGATGAGAAAGTATTCCACAATGAAAGCAGCATGGCCTCAACAGTACCATATGTTGTCCTTGCTGCTACCATGCACCTTTTTTTCTAAGCTTTCACATCTTGATTTTGTTGTTTTCAGAGAAAGGGAGAACAAACAAATGAAGAATATGTTTTCCCACCACGAGATTTGTTCTAGAAGATACTTTAAGAAAATTTTCAAAAACTGGGAGATCTAATGAGTGCTAAACCAGATGATTCTATTTCACATGATCAGTTTTCAAATAGAGCACTTTCCACTAAAGGCTTTCAAAAATTACTGAGGTTACATACACTGAAACCTCGATTGCTAGCTTTCACTTTTTCAGATAAAAAAAATTATTTTCATTTCATGTTGAATTAAAAACAAACAAAGAAACAAAAAAAAACCACCACAAAACAACAGAATTCCACTGATTTTATTCATGCCCAATTTAAAACTGTTCTGAGAAATGATTAGGATCTGACCCAGTGAACTACTTCTGTAAAAACCCAAGTACACAGACCAGGCATCCTCAGAGAACTAGAGATCCATTAAATAAACTAGTATTTCAGATGCTATTCCAAATAGCTTTCCCAACCAACTGTATTTCATGTTCTCTGAGTTGCAGAACACAAACAGCTTGAGGAATTGTGTTTCAGAAGCATGTATGAAGGCACTTCAAAATTAGGTACACTTCCAAGATCACAACATGGACATATTCAAGCTGTACTAGCACATGGCAGTAGACAGAAGCTATACTCATCAGA
>PPHD01012594.1:0-17932 GCA_002909625.1 Bambusicola thoracicus | reverse complement strand
TAACAGCCCATGTCTTTCTTATCCTGGGGGTCCCAGAGCTCAGTGCAGTCCTCCAGGTGGGGTCTCACAAGAATGGATTAGATGGAGAGAATCATCTACTTCTAGCTACTCTTCCTTTAATGTAGTCCAGGATATGATTAGCTTTCTGAGCTGCAGGCACACATTGTGGGCGCATGTCAAGCTTTTCATTTACAGGTACCCCCATGTTTTTCTCATTGCCCCGTCTGTGTTGCTGTTTGCAATTACTCTGAGAAAGGTGTAGGAACATATGTTCTTTGCATGGGCACACCTCTTGCACTGTTATAATTCCTCTGGATGTTGTCCATTCCCTTCCGTGTGTTGAACACACCATTCTGGTTGGTGTTATGTGCAAAATTGCCATAGAATTCTAAAATCATTTGAATCAAAAGCGACCCTTAAAGGTGATCTAGTCCAACTCCCTGGTGATGAACAGGGACATTTACAGCTAAATCAGGTTGCTCAGAGCCTAGTCCAGCCTGACCCTGAATGTCTCCAGAGATGAAGCATCTATCACATCTCTGGGCAACCTGTTCCAGGGCTTCATTACCTTTGGTTGTAAAAACTTTTTCCTTATATCCGGTCTAAAACTTGATGAGAGTGCATTCCATGCCACTCTCCGTGTTACCGACAAAGATGTTAAATAGTATCAATCTCAATACAGACAGTAGGGGCACCACTTGTCACTCACCTCCATTTAGACATTGAGATGTTGACTAATGCTTTGAGTGTGAGCATTTAGCCAATTCCTTATCCACTGAGTGGTCCTTCCATCAAATCCATTTAGGTCCAGTTTGGAAACAAGGATGTCATGTAGGATGGTGTCATATGCCAGGAAGATGATATCACATATTCATGATGTCATCTGAGAAATACTCCGAAGCCATAAACTGTCTTAATGTAAAAGAGTAACAGGTATGGATTCATTTTTACTATAAATAGAGTTTGGAATAAATTTAGTGCTTTAGTATGTTCAGAAATTATTTGGAAAGAAATCCAGTCAGTAGATTTATATTCATTTTTCTTAAGTATTTTCCACTTGTTTATGCAGGCAAATGTAGGTCTTGATGGGAGTTACTCTTCTTTTTTTTTTTTTTCCCCGCACTTAACACTTAGTTGTTCTTTGTAGGTGAATGATCACATACTGCTTTTGGTTTTGATTTGACTGTAATTGAAATGACAAAATAATTGAGGGACAATGAATAACTCATAGTGAATATTAGTTTTTATTTAGGAATTTAACTTATTCTAAATGTATTTGCAAATATAGACCAGTTTATTAGCATTATTTATGCTTTTATTTTTCTCTTCTGACACGAAGAGATCTTTATCTATATTTCAAACAAATGTTTGTGAATACCATGCAACCCAATCAACACAAGTTTCTACATACAAATCATCAGTAAGTTTCGTTCACAACAGTATTTTCTATAACATAAATTGTAACTGAGTAAATATAGTGGTAGTTTTCAGGTCCAGAGCGGAATTTCGGCATTATGAGCTTATATAATGTATTACATCACATAATTTATTATCAGTGTGCTTAAAAGGCTGTTAATATATTTGCTGTTGATACTCTTACTTGCAATATGATTTACCACAAAATAAACATAATGCTTTCTGTTTACTATTAACATTTCTGAAATGGGTGTTTCACTAACAAAGAGGTTTTTTTTTTACTAAATTCGATTACACGTAGTCTACTTGTTAGCTCTGAGAATCTTAATGCACTGTATCTTCACATAAATGAATATTTTAAAGAGAAATTAATTGGAATGTATGAATTTATCTTGGTCTAGGCATGTAGTAACTGGCAGGTTCAGAGTGACACTTTTTGGGGTGACAGTGTCAGACTGAAAGGAAGTCTCCCCATACTCATCTCTACTCTGAAAGCAGAACAGAATTCTGAAATGTAAGAAAGAATAAAAAAATTAGTTTTTGACAATGGAGGGTAAAATTGGGCATTAGTCCACAGGAAAGTTTACTGGGTACTCAGGATTTTTCACATGAATTCATTAGGTGGCTCTGAATTTATGCATGGTACATAATGCCTAAAAAAGTTCTGCCCCAAATCTGGCATTGTAATCTATGTCCTGTCACCATATGGACTCATGATAAGATTCTTCACCAATAGCTGTCATTGTAGGAGAGTAAAACTATATCTACTATAACCCTTGCTGCCTACAGTTCATAAACAACAGTATGTGGTATATATGTCTATGGTGCTATCTGTTTCACATTTCCATTTGTATGAATATCAATATTTCTTAAGATACTTTCACTACCTGTAGTTTGCTTCAAAAAATAGCATAAAAAAGATCCAGATATAGATAAAAATATAAAAATAGATTGTTTCGTAGTAGGTTGAAGATTTGAGATAGAGGACAACATTTGAAGTCATCCAGTCCTGTTGGGGTGCCATCAACCTACTTAAGGAAATTTTTAGATTCCTGACTGTCCCGACATGGGACAGATTGCTCATTTTGGAAGAGCTGCAAATAATGCTGTGAAGATTTTCTTTCTAAGTTCACCATCTCCATTGCTTCTTGCAATCGAGTAGGCCCAGAGATTTTTCATTCAGCTGTTTGTGGTGTTTCCCATTTTCTCCAATGTTCTTCACAGTCAGGCAGAGAACTGTTTATCTTCTGTTGAAGCCATCCCATAAATTCCTCAGTGCTAGTTGTGCATTTTCCTCATTAGTTCTAAATTCTTGTTTAGCAGCAGCTGATTCTTTAAAATATTAATCCTACCTACAGTTGACATAAGAAAACATGGCATACAGTATTAGCCAGGATGCTCATGGACTGTTTGCTTTCAGTGCAGATACCACAAATTTTCCAAGAGCTGCTGGATATTTCCTTCCTCTGATGAGAAGCATTCACTCTCTTACTTTTTTATCTCAGAAAACTCTTTAACTTTTTTTTTTTCTTCTAATTTATGTAGAATAGTGTTTTATAAGTCTGGGGCACATTTATCTTAAGGCAGTATTGGCAGTGAGATTGTCTTTTGATAGATTTACATAAAAGTTAATGTAAAGTCTCACAAATGTTTACACTTATTTATACATTTAAGAATGTTGTTGGGAAAAAAAAAAAAAAGTTAATACCCTAAAAATGTAATGGTAGGAAAAACATTTTCTTTTGCCATATAAAGTCTTCTGTTTTCATGTTGGATTCAGAATTTCATATTCTGATAGAAAAAAAGAAGTTTAATGTTCAACTGTTTTTTTAACCTGTTGTCTTTATATACCTTGAACTTTGACTTTATTTTTTTTTTAGAGGTTGAGTTTATAATATTATTTCCATTGAAAAGCATCATAGATGTCTGTCTACTGTCAGCAAGAGCAGTATTAGGCCCACTGCATTTTTATTCATTCATTATTCAGAATAATCAGAGGCATGACTTCAGTATTTGTAAATTTATGTAAGCCGTTATCTGCTAAAGTCTGTCCATCATCACAAATGTCTCGTAAATTTTAATATTAATTCTTTAAGTCAGTTTTTAGAATTATCCAGCTATTGGAAACAGTTGTAATTATTTCACTTCTCCCAGTAAAACTTGTAAATCAAATTACACCACAACAAGAAACAAGTTAATGTGACTGTTGCTGTTAAAATATTCAGTTAGCCTGAAAGAAAGTATGCAGCCCATTAAAGGCAGAAGATGTGTACATGAGTACGATAGAGCAGGATGTTTCCTTAAGATTTCTGTTTTACTGTTTCAGTTTTTCTTCTGTAGCTTCAGATTTAATAAGAGTTGAGATGTCTTTATGGCATTTGTTCTCAACATCATTCAGTATTTACCTTTTGGTGGGAATTTTTTTCCGCTACTGAAACATCTATTACTCATAAGGATAAAGTACTGGTTACATTTTTGACATTGTTAGAGAGGTTCATCACTTAGGGCATGTCAGAGACCATGTCATTCAATTGGTCTTTTAAATATTCTTTTCTTACATGGTAAGCAGCTTTAGCCTCTAACAGATACGTATATATGCTTTATATTTCTACTTTTGCAGAGGTAATTGAATTTTTTGTTTGAGCTCCTGAAACAAAGCATATTTATCATTACCAGTGTTTTAACAGAAAACTGTGGGGACTTCATTTTTCCTGTATTCTCAAGGGCAAATAAATTGCCTGTGGCTGTGTGTTTGTTTATGAAGCTTAGATTAACACAGGTCCCTGAATAGATAAGGTGTATGGAGAAACTTGATTTGTATATGCAAAGCTCCCTATAAACACAAGAGAGCTGTGGGATATCAGATTTTCAGATTTGAAATAGAAGGTCGAGACTGTGTAGTGGAGGCCATTACCTCTGCATGTTCAGCAACTGATTCTCCTTCTATGAAGATATTCAAGATCTCTCTGGTTGCCTACCTGTGTGAATGATCATAGGGTACCTGCTTTAGCAGGGGATTGAACTCAATGATCTGTTGAGGTCCCTTCCAACACCTGCAATTCTGTGATTCATTTTCATATGTTAGTGCTCATTGTTTATAAGAATCAAGACTTATGTTGCTGTATGTAGACCTAAATGCTTCTGTGGAACTGGAAGAAAAACTGAAGAGATGTTATTTTTTAAAAACCATACTTTTAATTAAGCAACAAATTAGGATATAAAGCTTGCATTCATTTGTTTTCACTACGTCTTGAAATATTGGTGGTGGTTTTTTTTTTTTTTTTTTTTTTTTTCGAAGAACGAATGTTTTTGCTTATGAAAAGAGCGAACACATTCTTGTACAGCAAACTTTGCTGCGAAAGTCAAAGCTCTGCTGTGTGCATCCCGCTGGAGTTGCAAGTGAGTGGCAAGGAGGAGCACATGGTGCTTTCTCGTCTCCCTGCTCGTGGCCGCTAGCCGTGGTGCTGAAGCTCTGCGCTGCCCACATCTTGCGTTGTTAAATGACAGTATACTGCTTAAGCAAAAATAGAAAAGTAGACCATATCTATAATTGACAGGCTTATTTATTTATTGTGGAAGTGTGGTGGGGCTATTATTGTGACAATAATTATTTCTTGTTTTCAGTTGAGTTTATAATTAAAGTAGCACAGCATATGATAGCCATTATCTCCATTTATTGTTAAATGCATCAGTGTGCCCTACCCTTGGAGAATTTCATTCTGAAATCGAAGAGAAAAGCCACATTAAGGTCACCATGAAGATGCATGTATAAATATATATAAAACACTGGGTATTATAAGCAGTAAATTACTGGAATTAATGGTTACACAGAAGAAAAATCTTTTTTTGTCTTAGGTTAAATATCTCCCTCAGAATACCATCTTGGAAACAGAAAAAATGAAGATAAGCTAGAAATCAAGAATTTTGGATTCTTGTGCAATGATTTTATGCATAATTCTATATTGAGACCTTATTTTTAATTTATACAATAATTTTCTTAAGTAAACTCACATTCGTTTGTGAAAAGGTTTCATTTCTACATAAAATTACAGAAATTTTGACATAGATTTTGACATTGTTTAGAAGATGAGAAGATCTTTTTATTTATCTCTAAAATGTGAAAAAACTAATAACAGAATACTTCTTAGTGTATTTACATGAAAATAGTTTATTTAATAAGTTAGTAATCATATTTGTTTAATTTTTCTTTAATTCTGTAGAATATTTCCTTGCTTGAAAAGTAAAATGTAAGACACTGAGTACAGTATCTTTTAGAGGATTTATGGTAATGCTGCTGAATTTAGCTGAGCATGAAAAGCATGGTGAGCCCCTCAGGGTCTCTTCTTTTCCTGACACACTCCACTGCTGCAGCATTAACACTTCGTCTGTTATTGCCATCTACTTAGTTTAATGAGGATCTTTGAATTTGAAGTTCTACACAAGAAACAATAGCCAAAATAACTGATGTACCTACTGCAGCTTTCTGCAGAATATTTATTTGTATTTTTTAAGTAGAAGGTACATTCATGTTCTTCAGCAGTGTAGTTATATCACAATGATTTATTTAATTATGGTAGATGCTAATCACAAGCACTGAGTAATGACTAGAAATATGATGCTTTATCTGTCTGTATAAAAGGTAAACACATGCTGGATAGCTTCTAGAGGAGACTCTTCATCACCTTAAAATTCTTTCTATTAATACTGACACTTTAATGTGAAGAAGGAATAGTACTGCTGAAGATTTTGTGCTATCAAAGCAGAATATTATATTACTTCTAAGAAATCAGAAGACAGGCTAGGTGCTATTTTCCAATACCTGTATGAATCCAGCTAACTGCAGTAAAGGGTCAGCATATGTCTCATTAGATTGGATTCCTAAAACTGAATTTATCACAGTCCTATGAATACATGCATAAAACATCTTAAATTATGAAACAATATGAAACAGACAAGGACTCAAACTGATTTAAAACTTAAATAATGCTGCAGTAGGATACGTTGTAGTATTTAAGAATGACATTCTAACCTTTTACTGATTACTGAGTGATCAGCAAAAACAAAAGATTGCTCCAAATCACCTTAAATACCTAAATGATCTGGAAAGTCTCTGCAGGACCAAATAAAAAGTCTGAGTAATTGAATGAATTTCTCATCCAGAGAACTAAGGAAATAAGTTGTATATTAGACTTTTAAAAAAACTATTGTTAAATGCATTTTTTAAAAGCCTATTTTTAAAAAGTTAGAATAACATGAGTGATTTCTTCTGTTCCTCATTCCTTGCTATCATATAGTAAAAATATTTGTTTTTTTTTCTTTTAGAAAATGAATCTGGAAGAAAATTGGTGAATCCAACACAGTGGACCTGGAAGCACTCTGACAGGCTCAGAGAGCAGAGTCTGGACCAAAGAGCAATTACCCCACCAAACGGTTTCAGGTACAATTGACCTAAATGTAGCACTCTCTGGATTATTGACAAGAGTTCATTTCCTGTAGTACTTTTCCCATTTGCTACTCCTGGTAACCACTGTGATCTTATCTGTCTGGTTCTTCTTAACTTCTGGAACGCAGCTCAGAGAGTTCTGTTGTGCATTAACTTTAAACGCACAGTTCATGCTAAAGAGTCATTTACAGTTAAATTAGATGATTATTTTTGCTGCTGAAGCTACACAGAGCAGGAATGAATGCCTGAATCCTTATGGACCTGAATGTGCTGGGATTCTTCACTGTGAAATAAGAAAAATAGTATTAGTTAACCCTAAATAATTAGGAGACTTTATTTCATTAAGCTGTAACAGCAGATTCTGCTATGCATAATGGTGAGATTGGCAGACTTACAGTTTACTTCTTTGGTATAAATATATTTATCCATGAAGTAAGGCTTCCTTCAGTGACATCCTACATGCAGGCAATTATCATATGTTGATATGAAAAAGGAATGAGTATATGCACCAAGTTTATAAGTTTACAGAAAGTGGATGAACTTAATTCAGAGGCTGGTAATGTTACAACCCATTTTAATTTTGATAAATATATATATCTTAAGAGTTTCTTGCAGACTTTTGCTAAGTGCTGGATATACTTGCATTCCATTTATATGGAACATGCAGAAAATAAATTGTGTTCCCTTGGTGCTCATCATAGAGATTTTTTTTTTTAATCCTTTTTCTTTCATTGAATTTTTATTTGGGAAGTCCCTTCATTGCTCAGAAATCTAAAAGACTAGTATTATCAGATTCCATGCTGTGTTGGAGAGCCATTTTCTACAGAGCTTTGTTGAACTAATGTTGTAAGACACAACTGTGGTAGTTATTTTTCTGCATATTTTTTTCTATGTTTTCCCAGGAGAACACCAAAATACCTAATTTATTTGAGTAATGAGCTTCACAAATAGTCATAGGTCTCACTCCTTAAAGGAACATCAACACAAAGTTCAATTGAAAGCTGAATAATTTATAAGATAAAAACACATATACAGTATGTTGGTCTGTGTTGATTCTTTTGATGACAATGGATGGTGGTTTTAAATGTAGCTAGACTCAGAAATTCTACAGTACGTTCTAAAATGCAGCAAACTGGAATGTCTGAATTTGATATTAATCAGAAAAATGCCAGTCCTCTTCTGATTAGTTCTATCCTTTTTAGAGGACTTAGATTTTCCCCTGTAGTCATACAGGGCTTTATCTAGACATGAATTTTGTGATCTTCCTTCCAGTGTAGGAAACTGAGGCAAATGAAATTTAAATGTAAATTTAAATGATGTACCAAAGCTTTAAGGAAATGAAAGTAGGAAAGAGTCTAGCTTCTATTTTTCCTCACCTGATAGATACTAATGTCAAAATTTATGTTTATAGGCCATTTCTTCTAGTGGAAGTGATGTCTTAAACAGTCTAACAAAGTAGTTTTCCTCACTGTGGATTGCACTGGCTAGCCTTCAGGCAAAATTCTGTGAATTTTGTACCGTGTTCAACTTTACACCCTGTGTTAAAGAAAATAATAATAATAATAATTTGAAGAAATTTTGGTATTTTCTGTTCTTTAGAGTTCAGAAGGAATGAAAGAAGTTTAGAAATATACTGGTTAAGGAAAGGTGTGGAGAAGTACTGTATTTCTTGTCTAAAATAAGATAAAGTGTGAATCAGTTACTCAATTACATAGTAATTAAGTTAGTGGAGAGAAAATCTTAAGTTAGCAGAAAAGTGATTTACCTCCCCCCACCCACATTCTACTGTGAGGATTTGATGTGACACAGCATATTAGTGGAAAGCAATAGTAGTCTGAAATGCGAATGTAAGAAAAAAGTAGTAGAATAATCTGTGAAGGTGGGATGAGAATGTGCAAGTCGTGGTTAAGCCTTTTTTGCTTGGTCGAGTTAAGGTCATAGAACTTTTTGTGCTGTGCTTTGTGATCCTGTGTAGTTTGCATGGTAATTTATACTGGGCTGCTAAAGAAAATACTTCTAAAGTTTGAGAAAATAAAATGGATTAGTGAGAGGACATCTCTGTGGCAGACTCTTCTGCAGGACAGACAAGACAATTAAAGAACCACTTGTCTAGAGGAGAAAAAAAAGGTAATAAAATAAGAGAAATCAGTCCTACCCCAACACAAATAACAGATAATGCATAAGCAGTTATCCAAGCCCCAAAGATTATCAATTGAAATATTTAACTTTTTTTCCCGAAAACTTTCATTTGGAATTTTATAAATACGACTTTGCATAGTCTTACTGCCTGCTAGATTCCTGGAAGGGCATAACCTCACAAAGTAAACCCTGCTGTGATGTGATTTTTACTACTTCCTTTTTATCGACATGAAATATATCTAAAACTTGATTTTATATGTGCAGAAGAATATCAGATACCCATGTTTTATTAATTATTATATTTAAGTATTATGTACCTCTGTTTGTGTGTTAACTTACTGTAAATGAATACACCAGTTTAAAACTTAGGAACTAACCCTGTAAACCTCATGTAAGCTCATTTCTCTATGTGAATGTTCTTTCTGAGGATTGCTCACTACAGCTGTTGATATATAGAAACAGCATTCTGAGTCTCATGTTAAGTTCCATCTTGTACTGTATTGTGGATCCAAGAAAGGCATAATATCTTAAGTATTTTTTAATTTATTTGACATCTTGAAGTATTTATTTGACCTCTTTAGGGTATACTCTATTCCCTTACAGAATGCAGACCCATAGAAAAAAATATCATAGATTAGGGATCTTAAGCCACTTTATCCCTGTTGCTTTATTCATTTTTCCCTAACACTGTGATGAAAAGTGATAGTAAAGCAATCCTAATTAGGCAGCGTAAGAATTCCTGGTATGCAGTATTCTTCTTAGGCAGCTTTATGTTCTTCCTGCTTGTTCTGCAGTGCCTCAGGGAATGAGAAATGTCTGGTCCATTAATTAGAGAATTAGCTCAGAGTTGGGAAAGATGAGTTCAGGCTTTGTCTGTGCTGCAAACTTCCTGCAAGACACTTAGCTAAGTATAGAGCAAAATTCTGCAAGACCTAGGGATCAGGGATTTTGTCTGCTTTTGAAGAACAGTTTGGTGTCTTTCCAGTATCTTAGTTACTCCACTAATAATTGAGAAGTCATAAATCTTAGCTTCCCTAATCAACTTTTTATGCTTCTTTATCATACTGTTCTTATGTAAGGATATTGGTAGAATGGCAGGGATACAGAAGGCAAAATAATACCTTATGTTTGTTCAGACAGAGTTTTACAGATAGGCTGTCATGATGACAAGTTCATATTAGCTCTTGGCAGTATAAGTCTTCCTAATACGACCTTATAAAAAAGCAAAATTCATCAATCAAAATGTCACATGTTGCTAAATTTGCAGTTTATAAATGATCACTGTAAATTTAAGTAGTAGAAATCATCACATAGAATTGTACCTTTTTCCTTTTTCTCTCTCTCCAGACATTAGTGGTTTCAAAAGTGAGGCACTAGGCTCTTTAAACTGCATGTTCTACGCAGTATCTCTGCTCCTGTGAACAAGCGTGGTGTTTATATTGCATGGGCCAGCCAACTGTGATTGATCACAGGCTTCTGCTGACGCGAGCATGCTAAAGAGAACAGTTATGTTAAAGCTGAAAACATCAGGACAGGGACATATCACCAACAAGAAGCAGGAAAAAAATGTTTCCTGTTTTCTAGGCTATTAGCTAGGCCTTCCAGAATACCTAATCCATAAATCATCCTGGAAATAAGTGGGATATAAATTAAACACAGTATCAAAGGGCACAGTTTTTCCTTGCTGCCCTACAAGTTATGTCTAAATCCCTGTATATCAAGTGGAGATATAACATTATTACTAATGTTTTGTAAAAGGGACATCTGATGATGATAGAGTTGATAATTTTTGTAGCAAACAATTAGGAAGTGTTGGAGTAATTAGATTATTAGAAGAGGGAAAATATAAATTTGCTAGATCAGTATGACTTTTTTTAAGGCTGAATTCTTCCTTCATAACTACTCTAGCATTTTATAAAGGAGGGTAATCAAATAGCTTTACTTCAACGAATTTCCATTTTTTAAAAATTGCGATCATAAATTATTCTTTTGTCGTGATGAACTGGATGCAAATTTTGGTGGGCAAAATATTTTTTGCACATGTTCTCATTTTGCCCTTTTCTACTTCAGACGAATGATGAAGTTTTGCTTAGCTGCTATGGGCAACTGCGTTATTTCTTCTGAAGCCAAGGATGACAAAGAAGACTAATTTGAAATCCAATTGGAGTTAATAGGAAGAATTCATTGATCAAGTAAAGTATGGATCAGGGTTGATTTAGGTCAGAACTATACTTTTTATACTGCAGAAATAAAGTTCTTATTAAAAAGCCTACATATAAAAATAATTTTATACAGTGAGACAAAATAGATGCACAAATACATTTCTACTGCCATACATTAATCTTCAGTGTACTGAAGAAGGCTGAGGAAAGGAATATCCTTGATAAAAACTGTGAAAAATCTTATCCAGTAAGTAACTAGATTCAAGAGAAATACTTGTGTTCTGTACAATCAAGGCTGTAATAAGCAACTATTTAATTTTTTTCTTTTGAAACATGATAGGAGGACAAACCATATGCATATTCATATAGGCTCAGCAGTATTTTCTGTATACAAATACCAATACAATTTATGACTCTGTAAAAGTCCTCAATAATGTTATTGCAAACAAAATATAAAGGAATAGGGAGACTAGAATGTTTCCTTTTTTTCATCCAAACACCTTTTCAAGAAGGTGCAGAAGGAGTAGACAGTACCCTTTCTCGGTCACCTTGCACATTTCATGAGGGAGCTGCTCCACTGTGGTTTGGGACAGTGCAGAGCAGAGCTTCTCAGCAGCTTTCAGTAGTATTGTCCTCAGATGACCTTGCAGATGGATTTCTGTTTCAAAATCCTACAGAAGTTAAATATTTCTGAAAATAGCATTCATTCTTGTGCTCCCTTTCATGGCTTCTAGGGTGAAATTCGTCTGTCCTAATGTAGATATCTTTTATATCCAAATTGACTTTGGTTAGACTGTCTTTATAGTCAGTAGACAGAAACAGACACTTTTAGGGCATGATTCATCTCTTTGTAAGGTAGTCATCTAAATAGGTCATATGAATCAAACTTCAGAATAGTATTCCTTACCAGTGAGAATGAAGAAAACCTAGGAAATCAGTTTAGATGCTGATATATTGGAAAAATAAAATTAAGTGAAAGGATGTCTATGTCTATAGGTACCATGTCAGAGGAAAATGACATACAATTAGGAAGTACATTTTCCTTCAGAGCTTCTGGCTACATGGCTCTGTGTTGCACATTCATAATTACATCAATTGGCTTCAAATTAAAGAAAAATTGTACACTCACCCCTCAATATTTTAAGATGTGAAAACTGAGTAGATTCTTTTGTGTGAATGGATAATTTATATACATCAATTATCAGTAATTCCACTGATTCTACATTGGTACCATACTTCTACTAGTGTCTGCTGATAATTTGTACATAAGGATCTCATCATCACTTTGAATGGTCTTTGTGAACAATTTGAGAACCAAAACTAAATGCATTTTTTCTCAACCTGCAATCTCTGTACATAGATTGAGAACTGAACATATAGAATCATAGAATGGCCTGGGTTGAAAAGGACCACAATGATCATCTAGTTTCAACCCCCCTACTATGTGCAGGGTCGCCAACCACTAGATCAGGCTGCCCAGAGCCACATCCAGCCTGGCCTTGAGTGCCTCCAGGGGTGGGGCATCCACAACCTCCTTGGGCAGCCTGTTTCAGTGCGTCACCACTGTTTGAGTGAAAAACTTCCTCCTAATATCTAACCTAAACCTCCCCTGTCTTAGTTAAAACCATTCCCCCTTGTCCTATCACTATCCACCATTGTAAACAGCCATTCCCCTTCCTGTTTATATGCTCCCTTCAAGTACTGGAAGGCCACAATGAGGTCTCCCTGGAGCCTTCTCTTCTCCAAGCTGAACAAGCCCAATTCCTTCAACCTTTCCTCACAGGAGAGATGCTCCAGCCCTCTGATCATCTTAGTGGCCCTCTTCTGGACAGTTAATTTAAACTGGTAGCCTAATTTAAGATATATCCTCATTATAATTTTTACTGCTTATGCCTGACTTTCACTAAACTTCCCACTGGATGAGGTGGTTAGTGTAATATAATTGAAAATCCCCTTGTTGAGTATTTTCATGTGCTAACAATAGATTTTGCAGAGGGGATCTCTGTGTTTTTTCAGTTGTGTTGGCTTTAAGTGTCAACCCTGAACAATTCAGTGGAACATATAGGAATGAACAGTATCATTTTCTATATTTTTAGAAGACAAAATCAATAGATCTAAAACACGAAAATCCCTATGCAGCTTTTTCACATTCCTCTCTTTTCCATTGTTTGCAAAACTCTAGATCCCAGTAAACCTGCAAGACTATTGTCAGATGCATACCCAGGAGCAGCAAAAGGATGACAGCCTGGAATAAGCAGATTGCTAGTGAGGCTAACAGGTGCCAAAACATGTTGTTTCATGACCCAGAGTAATGATGCCAAAAATAATCTCAACTGCACTTCAGTCAATAAATGGAAAAAAAAAACAAAACAACCCACAACAAACCAAATAAACAAGGAAAAAAACAACCAGCATCCCCTCTTCCCCAAAAAACCCCAAACAAACAAAAAAACAAACAGGCTTCGGAAGTACAATCTATAGAACGGTTTGAGATTAAGCAAGAAACTATGAATTGGAAGAGAAGTGTTCAGATTTCTGTTCTGCAATGGATTTAGTGTGCTCAGGTAGTGATACTTTTCTTGCCAAAATCTGTATTTTGACACTTGATTAGATGACATTTTTTCAAAAATAGCGAGAGACAAAACTGCCACGGATTCCACAGAGGAGGTGAATTTCCACATGAAACTGAGTCATATGAGTCACATGCAAATAATGACTTAAATATCCCTACCTCACTTTCCCTGTCCTTCAGAGCTATAGTATTTAACTGCCTACATTTGTAATATTTTCAAATGTGTAAATAACAATAAAAATTACTTTGGAAGCGCAAGTGCTGTAAAATCAGTGATGATTATTATAGTTGGTAGGAAAGTAGAGAAGAGCCCAAGCGATAAAAAATATGGGATCAGTAAGTATTTCAATGATTAAAAAACAAAACAAAACAAAACAAAAAACAACCTCTTTATCTTAGATTTCATTATGAACATGAAACCAAAGAGTCCAGAGTTTAAGAGGTAAATGATGCGAACAGGGAAGATAGCAACTTAACACTCTGAAGTTTATGAACACTTTTATATGGTACACGTCCTCAAGTGCCCACTGAGCTGGCTATGTGAAAAATACCAGTATTCTTTATATAAACTATAGGAAAGAAAACTTCGTAAGTAGTGTTTGTATCCATCCTAGGCATAGACTTCCTTTGAGCTGTGGTTAAGTCTGGCCCTGCACACTTAGGAAAATAAATGCATCTTTTAAAACTGAAATTTTACTTTCAATATGTACTTAAATATATAGCCATGTTTTACAAATGTGATGGGTCATGTCCTTGAGTGCAAATGAAAGCAGGGAATGAACTCATAGAGAAGGGTGTGATCCCTAAATCAATATGCTCATATAAGAGACATTGCTCTTAAGTACTTTTTAAACTGTCAGTATATTTCACATGAGAGCAATTTTATTAATCAGATAAACAGATATACTTAATACCTGTATGTACAAAGAGGCTATGTTTTTCACAAACAAAGCACTCTTCCATGTGAAAAAGTAGAGGTGAAAGCTTGATTTGGCTTCATCTTTTATGTATCTGAGCAGGACTAATAAAAACATATATGTTTTGATTCTGCACCTTTTTAATTCTTACTAGTTATTTGTCTGAGCTTCTTCTTTCCAGCAGTTTGTGTAACAAAACTTAGAAATGATAGCTTGCTTTCAAAATTTATTGTTGCATTTTTTTCAAGATGAGATTAAAATGACAAAGTATTGATGTTTATATGCTGGTTTCTCTGCTGCTTTCTTAGGCAATGGAGTTAGGACACTAAAGTGGCTGGTTTGCTGAATCTCTTTCTAGGTTTCATAGGCATAACTGATTCCACTGGGAGTTTTGACAGGGGTAGCACATCAATATCTAAATTTAACCTTCATTTTACTTCTTGTAATACTACCCTTTTCATTCCCTGAATTATCTGGAGTTTAGTGCACATAATTCAAGAAATCTGTCTGCTCCTATACAAACTTTTTAACAAGTTTATTTTTTGATCAGTTTCCTATGTTAGGGACAACTCATTCTAGGTTGTTCAGAGTACTGAATTTCAAAAATACTTGAACTTAAGTTATAGAAGGTGTTAGGTAAAAGTGGACATCTAAATGTTTTCACAGAAGTTGCCAAGGAAATTAAGTGTTCAACTGTTTGAGAAGTGGAAAGAGTTAGGTAAATAATTCACTGAAGTATTTCAAGGATATTGTTAAATGTCTGCTTGTATTTCTGGACATTTCCTTCTACCTCGATAAATATTTATAAATATCCTAATACTTAAATTCATTTTTCTAAGTTGAAAGAAGCTGTGCTTTCTTTAAGAAAGTTCCTGTGTTGCAAAAGTTTAAACTCTTAAGAGAAAACCCTTCAGCACTGGATGGTGTCTACATGATTTACTTAAAGTATTTTATAAAGATTAATTTATTGATTCTTTTCAAGGAGTATTACCACATAAAACCCATCCTCAGTTAAAACAAGAAATCTCTATAATAAGGGAATGTCCACCAAAAAAGGTCTGTTTTCATTTCAAACAGGAAGAACAACAAAATAGTGGCATATTTATGGGGCTGTGTCTTTTTCTTTTTTACAGGCTTTCAAAGCTGCAAACATTTATTTAAATTGTGAGTACACTAATGAAGACTCAGTGGAGTAGCCTTTAGTGTGAAGGCTTGGAGTCTCGTTGAAAGAGACAAATGTCTCATTGCAGTTTTATATGTCCTATGCAGTCTGCACTGAGGGAACTCTTACTCTGTGATGATGGGTGTACTTCTTCATTTCTACATTTATTAACAGTTCAACTTTCTGGAGTCCTGGGAAACACACTGAAGTGAATAGAAGCTGAATATACTCTTTACCTGTGAGAATCAAGTCAGAAATTGCTTGTTAAGTTCATGTAGTTTCACTAATTTAAATGATAATGAATGATAGGTAGCTGGAAGTATTGTGTTGTGGCATTTTATATGGTTAGTCTGTATACTTTAATGTGCCTCTACTGGTGTTTATGCTGATAAAGGAAAATCTTGGCTAAAATACAGGTCTGCACTTTCTTTTACTGGAGAAGATAAACTGGTAGTGAAACAGTCATTCTAATATTCTAGTTGTCACATGTTTTCCAATATTGCATTACAATAGTCAAAAGTAAATTCTGTTTTGAACTGGATAAATAACATACGGATGGTTAATGTACGTCTTTTAATCAGAGCTCACTCAGCAGGATCTTCAGTTACTTCATATTATATTTTGAAAATTGAAATTCTACATTAAGTAGCCCAAGTACTCTAAAGCTAATACATGCCAGAATTAACTTTGTTAGGGCAATTTAATTTAACCTCCCCCATACATATGCATTATGAAGAGTTCTTTAATTACATGACCACCTATTTTTCTTAGAAGATCTCTTATTCAGTTCATAGACTATATGATAGTCACTTTATGAGCATCTGTTCAATATTTTCTGAATATTTTTCAGTGTGTGGACCCACACCTTGTTTACTACAGAGTATTTAAGCCCTGCTCTGAAGACAGAATTATAAATAATTTCCTTCTGGGGTTTTCTGAGAGATCATTGCTATAGGATCTGAGTGATGAACAAACATTAAATTACTTTTACCGCAGGCCCCTGAGATGGGAAGAGAATGTGATTTCCATTTTATAGATAGGAAAGGTAGAAACTATGTTCAAAAGCTGACACTAATCTACAAGACCATTCTGAGGTGCTTAGGTCCAAAAGCTTTGACTTTTTACTGTTATATGGAACTTTTTCAACTCAGCTCATACTGATTCCAGCATTTATCACTTCTGCAAATTCGTATGTCTCATCTCAGTGAGTCACATGGAGAATGAAGAGCATACTCTTAGTGACCATCTGTACCATGTGGACTTTACGGCAACACTGGATAGAATCCTATTTTCTAGGCTATCAATTACCTTAACCATTCTTTCTCATCGTTCAGTGCTGTCCCAATTTTTTAGCGTATTTCTTCAAAATTCTTCACAAAATGAACCTTCTTGAGTATGTTGTTCTGATTCATCCTTACAGCAAGGCTATCTTGTGCACTGTATGGGGCAGGTGTCTTCTGAGAAAAATGGTATATGAGTCATACAATTAGTCTCCATCATAATTCCCCTTCACAAGATGAGGAAAAGATAGGTTACATAGGCAATGTGACACTTCTGATATCTTTGTCCTTGATTTGGTCATGTTAAAAAAGTTAATGTAAAAATGTGTGTAAGAAGGAGAGGGAGAAGGACAGAGAGAAGCAGAGGCAGAGGGAGAATTAGATTCAGAAAGAGAGGAAAACAGCACCCACGTATGAAGAGAGTACCTTCCCACTTCAGATTTTAAAAATACGCACCCATAAGAATATCTTAACACCCATTTGAATTATGAGTATGCTTGGAACCTTAAAATCCCCCACACCATGCATTCTTCTATTAAAAGAGGTGTGGAATGATCTTCTGTGAAAATTATTGCTGGAAGAATCAAATGCAGCATTCTTTTTTGGTTTCTCTTAAGCTCCACATATATTTGCTGATGACACAGGAGTCATGACAGACTAAAATTTGGTTCTCAGGAATCCCCAAAATGTTCTTTTTAGTCATTAGTGACTGTCTGTTCAAATCTGAAGGACTTAATTTACCCCACTTTTCTACGGCTGTTGTAACTCCAACTATGCCCTAATATCCTTCCTCACTGACTTCTTGTCCCCTGATGTTCTTTTCTCAGGTTAACGGTTTTTT
>PPHD01012593.1:0-17933 GCA_002909625.1 Bambusicola thoracicus | reverse complement strand
TGACAAGAAGAAAGGAATTTTTGCTTAACTGTTCGCTTTGAGAAGTACATTCACATGAACTCCCTTTTCTTCAGTGAAGTCCAAATGTTACTCATACACAAAAACAAGCCATATGGATGCTTTAAATGAGTCAGGTAAAATAAATACTTGGTCAACTTTGAATCTGGTGAATGACCAATTTTCTCTTTTTTTCTGCCCAAAGAGTGTGTCCTTATGAACTACATATTATTGTATTGTAAATTGCCTGTATTGAGTTACTTTGCAGACACAGACATTCCTGAGGGCTGGGGTAGATTTGATCTTTAGAAACTGATTTGAGACAGTGTCCAATAGGTTTATTCCTCAATCACCAGGCAAAATGTTTTACTACTAGAGATCATACTGGCAGAATGTAGAAGCGCTTTTGGAATGTAGGATACAAAATTAATCTTATTTTTGTTTCCTTAGACAAGAGTAGTGAAGAAGCAGACAGCACAAAGGAAGAAGCAGCTAAAATGGAGAAGGAATATGAAATCTCAAAGGATTCCACAAAAAATGAAGAACAAAATGCAGCAGAAAACAGTGAAGAGCCCAGAGGTACAAAATAGCCGTTGTTTTTGCTACACATGCCTGAAGTGATTAAAATCTTTTCTTATCTTCAGTATTACTTTTCCATTTGAAATATATTCAGTTTCTGTGGCATTCAGCACAACTCTCAAATACCTACCTACATTTTTTTGTCTTTCTCAGTTTGTAGTAGAAATTATCTTTAGAAGTGCTTTGATTGTAAGCTTATAAGAAAAGAGGTTGTTCATTCTATGTCTGTGTGTGGATGAAGAACTTACTGAGGAGAGGTAAAGTTGGAGAAATTAGTTTGGCAAGTAACAGAGAGTATAGCTTCAGGCTCAGACGTATCTTTTGACAGAGTGGGTTCCATGGTCTAGATGCACCTCCAGAGTGATTTCTTGCTTCTGTACTCAAAAACCTTCATGAGCAATTTATTGACCAGACTCAGACGGCTTCCTTAAGAAGAGATGTATAGAGAGGAGATTTGTCAGGTGATGGGTGCTGAACTTGTGAAGGAGATGTGTATGTTAGGGCAGAAACCTTCCAGTGCGTTCTTACTGCTAAATACCCAGCATCAGGATCTATCTTGTAGTTATTTGTTTAAAAACAGACAAACAAAAAAAGTGGTGTAACCTACTTTGAACTGCTCCTGTCATTGTTTGCATGTTTACACTGCAAGTTGTTCAGTGACAAATCACTGTTCTCAAGGCTACAGATTATTGTCCATGTCACGTGGTTCCATCCCATGGGCAGTGTAAAGTTACAAATTACTAGCCAGTCACAGATGGTAAAAGACATTTTTCCTGACAGTGGTTATGTGACCAGAAGAGAAAAATATCTGAAGGTGGCTGTCCAATTTCACAGTAAAGAGAAATTGTCTCAGTACCCATGGGAAGTGATAAATAACATGTTTACCTTGTCTAGTGAAGATTTATCTGTGCAGTTTGGTTCGGGTTATTTTATTTTACCTTCAGGAAAAAAAAAAAAACATCCAACCTTTTCAGACATTGAAATTAGATCAGTATTTGGTTCTTTGTCTCATGCAATATTCTATGCTCTTTCATAGAATAACTTCCTATAAAGCTAGCTCTGCACTCTCTGCTCAAATTTTGCAGTCTATCTGGTACTGTACCCACTTACTGATGGAGTAGCTTTCTACAGGCTAATCATACTAGGTTTTTTTTCCTGACAAATGTTAGAGCATTACATCAATAAAACTCCAGCCAAGTAAAGAATTTGAAATCCATTAGCTGGAATATTTCCTCAGGGGCTTTATTAGGTAATCCTGGAACTAATTCTATCGTGTGTGCTTTCTGGTCCAAAAATAGCCATACTTTAAAATTTCAGCTATAAAAAGGACTTATGGTCATTTTAATGCTTTTAGTGCTTCCTCTCTCTCAGCAGGTGTAAGTAGCTGTATTTCAGCTTGTCTTTCCAAAACGTTCACGATCGTGTATCCATGATATGCTGTTAGTACTGACAAATGAAGATTTCTGACACTTTGTATACAAGCAGACAGTCAGTGCTTTCAGTCTTATTAAATCATCCCCTACTGTCTTAACAGCTTCAATTTTGCTGAACAGCTATGATCAAGAAGATAAAGCTTGCCTGCAATTCTCATACACAGTACCTGGGGTTGCTGCCAAAAGTTATGCATAGAGAGAACAAAAAAAAAGACCTGATTCTAAGTTTGTGGGTGACTAATCTTGTCCAGATAAAACCCCATAGCTGTCTGCGGCAATTCTCCCTGACTAAGCTTGACAGGACTCTGCTTTTAAACAGAAACTAAGAATAGGTTTAATCTGCCTTTGCTGTAACCAACTTCGCTCAGTTAAACAGGCTGCATCAATCATTGATGTGAATGCTTAATTTCGCTTATCCTTTCCTCTAGGAAAAGCTGAGGCATATTTGGAAGCAATCAAGAAGAACATAGAATGGCTAAAAAAGCACAACAAACAAGGTAACAAAGAAGGTATGAAGTAAAATGCACCACGCACATTGCAGAACATATAACTTAAATTGTATAACTTAGCACTGTATTACCAGTTAGATAACAGTAATGTAAAACTGCATATCTACTGCAGTGATAATGGGTGACTTTACAAGTTAACTTTTACATGACCTGTATTATTTATATCAATAAATGAAAATAGCAGACGAAGGCAAATTCTTGGACACTGTCTCAAACTGCCATTGCCCACAAAAAGCACAGTGACTAAGCTGGAAGTTACTCACATACCACCCAGATAGGTACAGCTGTCTACCTGTCACCAGCCAAAAGTGCATTAATTACATCAAGTGTTTCATTTGTTCAACATATATTTTAATTATGATTTTGTACAGCAGATAAACGCCTGTTTAAATGCCTGGATTTGTCTAGAAAAGCTCAGTGCATCTGGCTAGCACTGTGCATGCCATCACAAATAGTGAGTTTTGATTTATAATTGTGAATTAAGTAGTTAAAATACAAACCTATGTCATTAGCACTGTATTACATTGGATTGCAGCCCAATTTAAGCTAATGACTTGTATCTCTCACATGCAAAGCTTTGTAGAAGGGGAGCACTGACTGAAGCAGATGCACAGGGTCTGCTCACCAGCTGCTCCACCATTTGACTCTTCCTTGGAGACATGGCTGTATGAGAGCTGGAGGGAGGAATCTAACAGAAGCAGGATTTCCAGCTTATTTTTCACAGACCTTTATTTATCTGTATCATGTTTTCCCTCAAGATCTTTTGTGAAACCAGCCTCCTATCCTCTCTGCTATTGCTGGGACTTCTGCTGTCACCCGCTCTGTACGTGACGGTTCCTAGCTAAGGGATCCATCCCTTGGGTATGAGTGGAGCCTGGCGAGAAGAATCCTTCATGTGCCAGCTGAGCAGAAGGGGATCTGAGATAAGATTAGCCGTGGGTAATCTAGCTTCCCCTTCTGTGAGCCATAGTGTATATAAATCACATTTCAGAGACAAGGGAGTGCCTACAGGCTAGCACATTCATTTTCCTATACAGAAACTGTAATAGGAAGGACTTTTTCTTTCAAGGCTACAGTTATTTTTTTCCCATCTTAAAACCATTTCCACACAATGGCAACATCTACAGTTGTACTTTTTGCTTGAGATTTCCAGCCACTTCTAATACATGTCTGTTTAAAAATGATAATATAATTACAATAATTAGCTCTCAGTCACATGCCATTGTTTCTCTGTATCACACGTACCGACAGGGCAGCCCCTCACCCCTCCTCATCAGTAACCTTTCCTGTCGTGCTGCTGCAGCCTGAAAATGGCTGTGCAGATCGATAGCATTTTATCTGCTTGGAAATGCATTAAGATGTACTGATGTTAATACTTCCAGAAAATGGATTCACCGGGTTAGTGCTGAATGCATGGCTTCCTGTGTAAATGGATTTTCATCTACGCTAAAATATCTTTACTGTCCTTTGGCAATGGAAATGAGCCTTAAAGTGAGTGTAAGTTATGACCAAATTAGAAAACAGTCCTTAGTCTCCCAATACATCATAGATATTGTATTTTTTCCATAATTGTCATTTTTGTAAAATGCTAATTCAGTTCTCCTGCAATTATGATAAGGGAAGTACAGTCAGAGTAACCTTATCTTACAGTGAATGCGTTGTGTTGTGTTCCTTCAGTACGAGATTAGGTGTTATTTATGTGCCCATCAATCACTTCTCTACTACTGTCTAGCATCTGGGAGCTAGCAGGGAAATTATTTACAAAGTAATTCATGTATTAAAAGAGCCAGGCTTCTCTATTCTTACACACAGATTCTTATTCCCTGGATATACTTAAAGAGGCTTAGGTTTTCTTCAGTCAAGTATATATCATATATAAATCATTATATGAATTTCAGTGGAAGTTAGAATTCCTTCAATGACTAATGACCTTGGAAACATTTATTTGCAGTTTCCCAGTTTAAAAATATCAGTTGTCTCATTAGAAGGCAAATTATCTTCAGTGGTCTGGCTGCAGGAAAGAGAAACGTGCCACAGGCCCAGATTTTGGCCTGTCTTTTGTGTCCAGAGTTTGTCTGCATATACAGGAAGAACAGAACTCTGTCCCTCTGATGCTCTGGGCCTGTCCTTACTATCTCCCAGACCTGGCTTGATCTGTGAAACCTGTGCTCTTTAAAGAGCAGCTCCACTCTGGTGTGAAAATAACATCTCTCCCACCGCTGGGTGTGGGCTGCTGTGTGTTCTGTTACCTCATAGTCTCCAAAGAGCACAGCTGTGACTCATCTAACACATGCAAACAGCACGTTTGGATTTTTCACAGAATACTTAGGTAGTTTCATGACACTGAGTCGCCATTTAGGAATAAAAATAAACTCTGCAATTAATTGCAGGATGCATAGCAAATGGCTTGATTTGAATATGCAGATAAGACCTTACTTCATATACCGTAGCCGTTTCAACAACTCGGTGTAACGCTGCAGCTGTTGTGGTTATTTATCTAATTACTTGCACAAATTAATAGCCTGTAAATAAGCATTAGGAATTAAGAGGCTTCTGGAAAAAAAGTCAAATTAAATTGCCACGAAATACACCAATTAGCAAGAAATTGGTATCTTAATGGTTATAATCTCATGTAGATGGTGTTTGAAATTCAGCCTTCACAGATCTGTTTAATGACGGAGTTGTTAATACTACTATAGGACAAAAAAAAAGCCTATGAATTGTAATGTGGGTACTGTGGATGTTATATTAATTCAGTGTTTGTTATTCCATTCATTTCCATTCTACGATTCTGTGGTGTCTTTTACTGGAGTCTCTCATTATATCAACCTGAATCAAATCTCACAACCTTATTACTAAACTGCTATTTCATGCCACATTACTGAGATAAGATGGAGCCACAAATGGCTTAAATTTCCTTAAGCCCATAACAAAACAAAAATAAAATCCTGGCCTCAGCACAGCAAATGGCAAAATTCCTGCTAGCTTGGATATGGAGAAGATATCCCTGAAGCAGTATTCAGTTTGAAAGACAGTCCTTTCATGTATTGCTATATGGTGAAACTCATTGGGCTACCTTACAAAATCAGTACTAACGTAACATATACTGAAATATTCAGGATGAATCTGGTTTTGTAAAAGATAGTAATTCATTTAACTTGCTATAAAGCCCTAAGACATCAATGTTTTCCAGACTACTAAGTTGTGGTTCTAACAGATGAAGCTTTATATTTCTGTTCATGGGAAATGGTGATGTTTTCTACCATAGGAAAATATTTTTAATGTATAGAAAATGAATCGCGCTGCGCAGATGCATCCATCAATCAGAAAAGGAGAAAGGATCTTCCTGCACTGTATTGCAGATTGACATACAGACTCTCTAAGACCTCTTTGTCAGTAACGCTGTCATAGAGACTACTCTGCAGTATTTTTCAAATCAGGATGTTATGTTTTGTATTGATGTAAATATTTCTGTGGTTGCCATTTAGTTTCAGGAAGTTAATTTCCTGAGTTTTCTAAAAAGCCCATATTTGATGCAGGTGTCTGCAGTAAGTGAGAATTGTTCTGGAAACAGTCCGTGTAATACTTTCATTTAAATCCATGACAACTGTGAAAATAACCGGGCTTTACCACCAGCTTTCACATGCGGGCTAGAACACCAAATCTATGAACCAGAAGATATTCTTAGTTGAGCATTTCCCATCAAACAAGCAAGAGTAAGAGATGATTATTACTCTTGAGTAGCAAAACCGCCAAGAGATGGAAGAAGACTTTGTGTGGGTGGTTCTCTTTCTTTCCTGCTTCACAAGCTGTACTTGTGGTGAATTCCCTTTGTGTTAGATAAGTGCCTTTGTGGGACTAACTTTGCAATGGCATTGTTTCTTAAGTGGAGCAATATTATGGGTATAACTCACTGTGTAAATTCTTATTTTTCAGATTATGATCTTTCAAAGCTGAGAGATTTCATTGATCAGCAAGCAGATGCATATGTGGACAAGGGCATCCTGGACAAGGAAGAGGCTGATGTAATTAAACGCATCTATGGCAGCCTGTAAAAAGCTGGTGGCTGTCCACCACGTAGAGAACTAGTGTAGCTTTCCCCCATCCCAGCTCAATGACTTATGGTCTGTTGTTTTGAAGATATTGTTAGAAATTCCTTTATGTTGTACTGATAACTTTTTAGAAATGGAGAGCTATAGCGCTCTGTACACTGACTGCATCCTGTATTTTCCTACACTCGCAAATCAAATCTAAACACCAACTTCTGACGCTGACTTTCTATTTGACCGGGTAAATATTTACATAATGCTCTCTTTGATTTGTGTTTGGTTTACTTTGTAGATAAACCTATCATTTCTGATGGAGAAGTCTTTTAATGCTGCACCTTTTTGCTCTCACTCCACTAGCTTTCTATAGATGCAACTATGTAAAGGGCATTATTAGGAAATAGTTAATAGATCTTTAAATAAAAGATTTGAAAATAATTTACCTATTAAAGTTTTTATCAATCTTAATATTTTACATCCAGAGATCTTGTTTTAAAATCCTAATAGCACGTCTTTTCTTGACTTTTTTTGTTTCTTCTGTGTAGGACTCTCTAACTTGGAGCACAGTGTCATGAGCTAACATTCACATCTCTGACACAACTGCCTTGCTTTTTAAAGAGCTCCATTCTCCTGGTAGCTTCATTCAGCATGTCTAAAAGTTCTCCTTAGTGCACCATGTTATGACTGTGCATGCATTTGCTGGATTCCTGATGTGAGTAGCCTGATAACAAGTGTAAATAACCATTACTTTCTTATTAAAAAAAAGAAAAAGGAAAGCAATTAAAGCCATTTTGCAGGGAAATAGTTTGCAACTGGAGATGCTTTTAAAAACATGAGCCCTGTTTTTCTGAAGGTCTGAATTAACCCATCAGATCTCAGCATCTCTGAATATCAAGTCCATGGTCTGCTTACTGACTTGGCTCTGTTTTGAGTAGTACCTATCATGCTGGAACACTATTTTTTTGTCACGCGCTTGCTGTCACTAGGCAATTAGTTGGTACCCAAAGGGTGAAAAAGGGAAACAAAAATTCCACTCTTCCTTAACTTGCAGAGTTTATGAAGAATGGTGTAAGAAATCTTTTCACATTTAAGTGTATGGATGATTCTGTGCCTGAAGAACTCACAAAGTAAGAGCAGTGAAGGGAGACTTAGAGTACTGCCTGCATAGCACTAAGTTCATAAGTGGGCAGATCATTTCCTTTCCTATTTCCACAGCACAATTGGACACTGAAGTTGAGGAGAAGATTGGAACAGTGTTTCACAGCCAACTTTGGCATCCTTGTAAAACATAAATTATCAACTGAACATTATCAATAGAACATTATTGGTAACAAACATTAAATGAATGTGATGGCAATGAGGTGAAACAACATAGCTCTTTGAAAACAGATGACATGTAAGCTAATGAATGCTTCCTAGCATCCAAAAAGTACATCCCAATATGGATCACTGAATTGCAGTATCAGTCACTAATGGTGATATTTTTCTTAAAACAGTATTTGAAAGTGTAGTCACAGCAACCTTATGGATAGTTTGTAAAATGCAAAGTTTCTTTTCCTGTCAGTATACCGTGCAGTATAATAACATTATAGTTTTGTTAGAAAACTATAATGTCTCTTTGGCCTTTCAGGAGTCTGGAACTAACAGAAAGACGTCATCTACCAACAACCTGTGATTATAAAACAGTTTGTGTCCACAAAGACTGGTCCAATATTTTTAACCTCTCAATTTGCCAAATGTTACAACTTCAACAAAATGTATATGACATCATTTACCAAAAAAAATCCAAACAATGGGTATGACCCAATCCCAGTTCAGAGTACTCAGATTCTTGAACCTGTTCGGTACTTACCCTGCTGCTCTGTACAACTCAGAACATATGTAGACATAATTCCACCAACACAGTGTCTAGCTGAGAACTGATCAAGCTCTCTGATGTTTACATAAGCAATCCCAGCAATGATTCTTCAGATGAGATTCACTTCCCATCCTGCCCAAGCCCAAACATTTAACATGTTATTTGAATGCTTATAATACTGGTTTGATTGTACATCAAATGAATATCTATCAGTAACCTTTCAGAACTGGAAAGTAAATGTACAGCCAGCCTGACAAACCACCCTGCATTTCTGAAAGGCTTTGACTTATGCTAAATAAAATTGAATGTAGTGACTTGAGTGTCAACCTGCACCACAGCCCTTATTAGTCCTTATTTTGAAGGCACGCTAACACTGGACACCTGCTGTTGGGTATTTATTACATAAACTGTAAATCACATTCTGTCAGTGCTTTCCTTTTTCCTGGTGAGAAAGGTATGTTCAACACTTGCACAAGCTTGGTTCTAAAATAACAAAAAACCAGTTTCTATGTTGTTTGTATCTTTGCTGAATCCTTCAGAAAACCTTCACTCTCAAAATTATCACTGAAAATGTAACAAGTACAATATATATGGTATTCACAGTTTGAGTTTTTCTATTAGACTACTGTGTCTGATACTGTACTTTATTAAACACTTTACTACAAGCCATGGTAGTATAAGGCTGCTTTTGTGCATTAAGGAGAATGCATCTTTTCTACCCAATGCCCAGCCTTTGGAGGAGGCCCTGACACAGAGCAATAGGAGTTGCTCGCTGATGGCTCCAGGAATGGGGAGGCCCTCTCTGAGAACATTCAGGGGAACTGCAGCACTTGATAGCTAAATCAGTTGGACAGAGGGGTTTAATAGGCTCCAGACACATTATTAATTGATCTCAAATGAAAACATTTTATCAAATACATTCCACATTTCATTAGACTTCCTCAAGACTTCTCAGGCTTTGACTCAAGAAATCTGTAAAAGCTACAGATGTGCAGGTTTTTCCAGTTGAGCAGCTGCAAAACAAGGAATTTAATCTGCACTGTGCACTTCTGCCTGAAATTTCCCCATTCAATGCCTAAGACTGATAAAAAATATATAAGAAAAAAAAAAGAAGTTGCAAGTGTAGGAAGATTGAAGATGTGAAAAACAAAATATACAGGTGTAGGGGAAATGCTAAGTCAGGGCTTGAACCAGTGATTAAGCACCTGGTGGGAAGGCAGAGCCAACCCAGGGAAGCTCAGGTGCATGCAATTCAATGCACCTGAGTGACTGGAAGGGGTGCAGCCCGGATCCACCCCTTTCCACACCTCATTTAAGGGTTGGCAGTGGAGGTGAAAGTATTTTAATGGAGATTCTTACATACCTGAGGTCTTCTAAAGGTAAGCAGTTGCTTTCCTTTGTTTCTTTGCTTGTGGCTGTTGTGTTTGAGCCGATCTTTACTTGTTGTAACCTGGGGTCTTGCCGCTCTGCTGTTGTTTCTGTGCTTACCGTTGGATTACAAGAAATGCCAAAGTCACTTATTTTAGAATCTGTTATTTATAGAGCAGGGAAGTTCCATCTTGAATAATTACTCCTTCTGCCTGCTCCTGGTTGGCACTCGGGCAGGAGTGGTCTGTGCAGAGCAGCCCTCTGACTTGCCAGTACTGCTGAGGAGAGCCAGTGGAGCCCTTAGGCCTTGGTTAGGCCCAGCTGTGCTCTGCAGGCCCTGTGGCCTGCCAGGAGGCCCAAAAAGTCTTATCAAGCACTCTGTCCCATGGTTTGGTTGGATGGAATATTCCAGTTTGTGGACTTGAGTGCTGAAGATGTGCTCTTGACTGCGAGGCCTGTTCCTGCTGAGACGAGGAGCAGCGCTTGTCCTGAGCTGTGGCTGGTGAGGTAGGGCCTCCTGCAGGCTGCTGTTGTTGTTAGTGGTGGCACTGAAATTCTCCCTGGGGACTGTGTGTGTGTGGAACGGATTGGCTGGATGTCTCTGCTGAGCTACACTGATGGGTGCTGTGCTGAAGCTTCCTGTGAGGAGAGGCACTGTGGGTCAGTCAGTGTGCTGTGTCTTGAGCTGGAGGCCTGACTGAAGCCTGTGGTTGCTCCTATCTGAGGAGAAAGGCGTGGGGGATGGGTCTCTGCCTGTGTTTCTGACCTGTTTAACAAAATGTTCCTGTATTGTGGGCTGGATAGGAGAAGGTATTGAAACTGCAAGTCTTCAGAAGGAAAAGCTTGTTTATTTGCTCCTGAAAGGCTACAAAATGTATCCAGTCCTTTAACTGGGACCTCTTTGAAAAAGTTGATTCTTGCTCTGGAGATGTCCTACTAGAGTTAACTGACAACAGTTGAAATGAGTGTCTCTAAGCAACAATCACGAATATCTACTGCATTTTTTTAATGAATTTTAAAACTATCACTGGCTTCATTAAAGGTCAATGCTTTCTGTATTCTAAAGTTCCCTTGTTTCTTGGTAGCTTGTGTGTCACTGCAGACTTCTACAGCATTGGTGTTAAGAGAGCCTGAATGAGCTTGCTGGATGTGAATTACTGCAGGCTGTGGGGGAATACAAATTCCAGCTGGGATTCAAACTTTTATTTCAAGGTGTATGGGTGTTTTTTGTTTAGGGATTTTTCTGGTGTGGCTTATTATTAGTCTTAGTGGATTTGGAAGCTAATAAAAAGGAAACAGCATCTGTTGCAGCAGGGATGCAACAATTCTTTACTGAAAAGATTTGTAAAGCTCATTGAATGACTGAGGGGAAAAAAATCTAGTATGGTTAAAACAAAGTTGCTCATGTATCAGCTACAGGACAAAGAGTGAATGTGGTCTGCACTATGTCTTCCTGAGCTTCAGGTGGGGTCAATCTGCACACCTGAATGCTTAGAATAGTGAAGGCTTGCCACTGTTTCTTGTTAACTTTAATGAAAGGTTTTGGTTGACTGCACAACTATATAGATCAAATAGTCATTAGGAGTCTCATTAGCAGTAAATATTTCTCATAAACAAGAAATTAAGAAATTTCTGTGTATGTAGAGGAAGAAGCAAGGGCAGAGCTTCGTATATGGTAAAGGACCATATTTGCCACGAAATTAGCATCTAACAGATCATGTAATTGGACAAGTCATTCTTCACAAGAGCCAGACTAGAATCAAGCTGACTTCATTATGAACAAACACATTGGAACTTCTTTATTAATTAAATTAAAACCACACAATATATAACTGCACACAAGAACACACATCTGATATTCCAATGCTGTATTTCACAAAGGAAAACACTCTCACTGTAACTCTTTCATTTTATTAGCAAAAATCCAGTCTGCAGACAGTTCATTAATGATAAAGGCTTTAACTAAACAAGTCAAATACCCCTCTCAAGCAATAAACCAGTGTTCTTATAACTGCACAGACACACACACAGTTCAGAGGCAAGTTCTGCAACCCTGAAGTAGACACAGCTTCCACAGCAAACTTGTCTGTGTCTGCAGAGTAAGTAAATTTTCATTTGTTTTGTTTTTTACAAGCAAACTTATTTAACATTTTAAATACTTAAAACAAATTTACTTTAACAAGTATTTACAAAACCTTTACTAAAGATCAACATCCTGCTTTTAAAGGGTGACCTCAAGGATATATTGTTGCTACCATGCTACAGTTTGCACAGAAGGGGCATAAAGGCCATTGCTAGATTTGGAAGGCTTAAACCGTTTGTTGATATAGCATAAGGACATTAACCTACAGAAGGCAGAAGAGGTCAATTTCAGTGCAATTACCTATTCACGACTTTTATAAAGTACATCATGATGATGAGTCCAAAAGACTTTTTTGAATTACTGACCATTTAGTTCTTTAAGAACTGATTTCATGGGAAGTTTTCAGGCCATCACATCTGTCTTCTACTGGTGATATGAAGAAGTTGCATAGGGACCTTCCTCATTCTCCTCCTCTCTAGAAAGAGAATGATCCATAAGCATCAGGTTAGGAACATATACCATGCTTCAACAGTAAAGCTGTCACAAAAATGCAAATAACCAGTTTTCCTAGTAGGTCAGAATAGATAAGACTGGCATTTCCTACTAAGAATAACACTGTGCTGTATGCTACTGTTCCTTATGTATGTCAGGAATTCTCATTATTTTCCAAAACAGAAAGATGAAAATAAACTTGAAAAAGTTCAACATCAGAACGTGTACAGTTCAGTGACTCTTTACAGCACTTATTATTTGGTACTAGTATGAAGGATAAACAAGTAGAAGCATGCTGAAGTTCCAGTACTGTTGCTCTCCATTTTTCTTTAAAAAAAAACTTCTACTTAAAGCCTTCTGAGTGGCAGAGGATGTGGAATGGGGCAAACAAAGCCATGATGGGTGCAGTCTACCACAGCTGTAGCTATATCTGTGTCTTGTTGCTGCAAGGATATTTCCTGAGTGAATTTGTTAATGTATATGTACCAATCTATATTCAGACCAATCACTTAGATTTTTATTAGCAAAAAATAGTTGCCTACCATCTCCAGTGTAATGACTGCATAAACCAAAGTAGTGTTGCAATTAAAAATTCTCAGGAAACTTCAGTCTGCTCACTGTTTACTTGGTTATACTGCTATGTTTAAAAGTTTATATGAACCCAATCCAGTGCGATGATCAGTGCTAATTCAAACTCTGAAGATCATTGTTTTCCAGAAGTATATCTTCAAGAATAGTTCAGTATTACAAATTTAGAGCTGCTGCCAATTCTGTTTTTTTTTGTGAGAACAGAAAGACTTCTCAGTTGTTGCACTGCATGCCATGAAGGATTTATTTTTAATGTTGTGTGTGCCTGCATGCAAAGACAAGGTTATTCACATAACCCAATAATAGCACAAACTATACCAAAACCAATCGTGCAAACTTTTGTGTTAACTTCTAAACATCATTAGCTACAACTCAAATTTCATATACCTTCTTATCCTGTCAGAATAGAAATGGGGGGGAAAAGCAATGAGTAATCAAGCAGCTTAGTAAATTATGCTCACTTTCACAATCCTTCCCTGAGTAGTGCAGGCAAAAACTTAAGATACTGCTTTTTGTCTTGAAACAACTTGTTGAAAAAATTAAGCCTTCCAAAAAACAAGGTTTTGGTGAAACATGTAGTTATTGCAGGGCTGCGTGGAAGTGATGGCAGAAACAAATAAATTAGTCTACCAAAGTAAAAAGACCACAAAACCAGTCCAAGCTGCTCATCTCTGGTAGAAGACTGGCATTTGGATCACAGCCAGCTTTGAGAGGCTCCTGTATGTGGCAGGGACATGAAATAGGGGACTGCCTGAACCAGTGGGGAGGGGGAAATCTCCTGACCAAGGTTCAGGTATACTGTGATAAGGGTTAGCAAGAACAGCTTCTTTATTTCAGGCTGTGGAACTGTAATAAATGAAGAGACCGACAACACTTATCTCCAAATCAAGGTAATGGTCAGAAAATACTACTATTGCAGATCTTTAGAACTGTATGTAGCCAATGCAACTTATTACAGATAGTTTAAAAACAAACAAAAAAAACTTTACATGAAGATGATATAACAGTAGCTTTGGTCCAGGGCCCATAAGCAGCAACAAGGCAGTGTGTATATGTTTAATGACTGAACAATTTTCTTCCTTCACTTCAAGATGCTTAAAATAGCAAAGTGGTAAGTCACTGCAATGTCTCCCTTCAGGAAAAGGAAAAGCAAAACATTACAGTGTTTTGTAGTGCTGTCTCTTCATGTCTGCTGTTGCCACTTAACCCAGCAGGATGCAAGCACAGGAGACCTGTCTGCAAGCTATTGCATGTTGTTATGACCTGATGCATACTAACAACTACATCTGTAAGATTGAGCACACTTGTGACTGAGAAAGTAAACTTTAATCCAACCCTTAGATGCTTCTAGCATCCACACAAACAAGGCAGCAATCTAAGCTCATGAGCTCAGCTTTTAGAAACTTGAAAATGTGATTCTTCACAGGTATCCTCCTTTGAGTTATGTTTTCTTAGCTGAAGGCTAATGATGAACAATTATTGGACAAACTAACTGAACTTATTACAGATTTCAAATCTTCAGCACATTCTTGTCTACTCTCAGTTCTAGGCAACTGAGCACAAAACAACATAAGGCTCTACTCCAGTGCTGCACGCTGGTTAATTACATTGGCTCATATAAGCAATAATGGTTAGAGTGGCTGTATTCAATTAGTGTTTCCAAAAATCTGTCACTGAAAATGCAGTTGCAGAAAGACATGACCTGTCCCAGAAGCACAGCAGATGGCCTTGGTCTTCTAGCCTACTGCACTACCCTAAAACATTAAGTATCTTACAAAGAGCTTGTATTAAATCTGTTGTTCAATTGTCTGATACAAAAAGCATCGCTGAGCTTAATTTGTTTCAGCATCCTGAGACATACGTAATAGCATTGTGAGCAAGATGAAGCACTAGCATATTCCTAAACTACAAGCTGCTTTTCTGCCATGTGTGGATAAAAGTAATAATAGATATTCTTTCCTAAAATGTAACTACATGTTCACTACATGTACTACAAATAACTCTTTTAATAACTACTACGTTTCTTTTGGCCTGCTATAAAAGTACTGCCCCTCCAAAAACACAAGGCTTACTCCCTTAGGCTGCTCACGGGTATCATGGGTAAATATGCCTGCTTGGAGAATTCCTTAAGCAGGGATTTCTTGCCAGAGAGGCTGTGGATGCCCCATCTCTGGTGACATTCAAGGTCAGGCTGAATGGAGCCCTGGGCAAACTGATCGAGGGGTTGGCAATCCTGCCCATGGCAGGGTGGTTGGATCTAGATGATGTGTAATGTCCCTTCCAACTGAAGCCACTCTATGATTCTTAGTGGAAACTCCAGTAAAAGTAATATTAAATATAGATCTAACTACATGCTTCCATAAACTCTAAGAGTGAAAGGCAGTGAGCACAAATTGAGCAGATCACGTTCTGCAGTCTCTGGCATTTGTCTACTTGCATTGCTATTGAAGTTCAACTTCTAATTTAAATCTGCACGTGTGCTCCTCTCTCCAACAGTGTGAGCATTTGTGGGGAAGAAGTTAACTTTAGAAGTTAATATACCTCCCTCCTTTGCAAGTACTTAAAGGAATGACTTCAAGAGTTAAGATTAAAGAAAAATTCACGAGAAGCCTTCTATGTTGCAGAAGACTTTCTTGCTGTGACACAGATATCTGTACCTGAGAAAAATACCAAATAACCATGATCAGAATTGCTGTGTGTACATGCATGAGTTCTTGGTGACATTAAGACAAAAGTAAAGAGCAATTTGGTATAACACCTACTAAATCAGGCTCACAAGTATGGTGAGAAGCCATGACTTGAAGTTTTGCAACAGATAGAAAACTGCAAGCAGGAGCAGACTTTCTCAGTAATGTCACTATTGTATTCATTTTCTATCCAGCAATGGGGAGCTGTGTGTACGTGGAATACAACAGATAACAAATTGTGTTATTCTGTTTGTCTTGAGTGGTATTTTTCCAAATGAGGCTTGTCCAATTACTAAATTCAATATACTGTTTCCCCTCAATCTTTTTCCCATGAACAGATGCTTAAATTGCTGTAATGATCTCCTACCTTATTAATAAAACAATGGGACTCTAAGCTCTACAGATTTGATCCCTGAAAGTATCAGCATTTGAAGTGAACTGGGATGATGGTGGAAGTTCTGCATTAAACAAGTTTGCAAAAGCAAAGTATGTATTTGCTGGCATAACCTCTCTCCAGATCCATACAGTAAGAGAAGAGATGCTAGTTCCCTGCAGTGGCTCCCTCTGTTACCACCATGAGAAATGCTATTGCTGTGGCAAATGTTAAAAGGTACTACTTTTTCTAGGATTAAAATATATAGGAACTTCTGGTTGCAATAGAAAATACTAAAGAAGTCTAAATAGGTGAATCCAAGAAGGGAGGGATTGCATAGGGAAAGGAGATAAGATCGTTAAGTGAAAGAAACTGCAATGTGGAGCACATTGTGAGTTAGCTTGGGGCAGGAGAAACAGCTTCCTGTGTCAGCTTCCGTGTAGGCTTTGGCTTAGTGCTCTACAGCAAACTAGGTTTGCACAAATAGTTGCCTACTTACATAGCAAGACATCTTGGAGGATGCTGGCATTGTAGCTTTCATAGAGTAGTACTGAAATTCTGTATAGATGTATAGAGGCAATCTTTAACCATCATGTCAAGGCACCTGCTAGTGCTGTACTGTCTATGTGTCTTGTGCATGATGATAGTGTAGACATGCTGTGGACAAAACTACAGCTGCTGTCTGAGATGCACCACAAAGAGGGCTCAGTTTAGACGGAAAAGTCTCCAGGATGAAATGAGGATGCTTAATACTGAAAGTGGCATTTACCTGACACTGTCATCTTTTAGTTTTCTGGCTGCTTGTTTGGATAACTTAATCTGCAAGTCCAATCTTTGAAGAAAATCTTTGGCAGACAGTTCTTCCGGTGCAGCGGGCTGATTGTCAGGTTCTTGAGGACTGGGAGAAGAACTACTTTCTTCCTGAGCTGTCAATAGCCCTTCTTCACAAGAAGGGGAGCTGTCAACCGTTTCATTTTCGGGAGACTCCAGTGAATTAAGTCCATTGAACAGTAATGGTTTCTCAGATATAACAGGAATATTCAGGGTTTTCCTCAGAAATATACAGTCATTAGTGAACAGTTTATTTGCCCTCTTTATTTGTTCCATCTGAAAAAGATAGGAAAAAATGTAAATCATTAGGTTTTGGTGAAGTATAAATTGTCACCTTTCTGAAGTGCTACAGTAACCTCTAGTTCCAATAATACTGCTATACTTAGCAGTAGCAGTGACTTCAAAAAGATTTCACATTCAAAGTGACTTTAGAGATTCAACATTTTAGCTTCTCCCTTGCATACAGACTTGACTCCACGCTATTGGTCCTCCCAGAAGTCCTGAAGATGCATTTCTCAAATGGTCTTCCAATCTCTTTACAGGCTCATATGAACACTTTAGGAAAAAGTAGAAGAGCTGCTGGTTTGGATTTACATTAGAGCAAAGCTCAACTGCTAACAGCTGCTACAGGGGAACTATTCTGGTGAAAAGCATGCACATCATAAACAAGGGGTTGATAGTTGCAACAAACATTCTAGGACATGTTAGTTATGAACAGGGAGTACCTCAAACACAGGGAGGGCAGTATATGCCTCACCCATGTTATTTTCTCCCCATAGCTGATATAATAAGTTCAGACTTCAACTCAAGTTTCAGTAAGGAGTTGGGGAAAGGATACAAGGCCCTCTAAGCAATTTGCAATACAGCTACATAGACTACATGCTGCATTTCTCCATTAAACTGAGTTCTGTGACATGATTAACAAATGTTTCTACATCAAAATGCATGACCCACTATGTAACTTAAATATTTTCTATGCAACTTTTACTCACACCACTCCAAAATGTTCATTAGCAAATGCTATGTCATAGCAGAAGGAAGAATGAAGTAGACACATTTTTATCAGCAGTCATGTGTATGAAACCCCAA
>PPHD01012592.1:0-11881 GCA_002909625.1 Bambusicola thoracicus | reverse complement strand
AAAAGAAAAAGAAAAGAAAAAGAAAAAGAAAATAGAAAAAAAGAAAAGAAAAGAAAAAGAAAAATGTAGCTAGCAGTACTGCTTTACCCTTCCAGGAATCAATTCATAACAAGAATTTCCGAGGTACCATGGCATGAAATAGTCAAAGATATGCAAAAGTAGTACAGAATTTAGCCTTGTGTACTGGCATAAACACTACTGAAATATTGGTATGAGTGATAATGCATGGAGAAGGGTTTATTCTGTGTGGATAGACAAACAATCCACATCTTAGATGTGTTGTGCAGAATGATTCTTCAACGTTTGGCTGTCACCTGGATGTGAAGACAAGGAGAGAAAGAGAAAATCGAGCTGAAGATGATGCCTAGGTAGGAGCGTGACTGACAGGTAGGATGATAATGTTGTCCACGGAGATTGAAAATGGAGGTAAAGGAGAGAGGAGACAGAGTTTGGGAGGAAAAGTTTAAGAGCTCTGTTTTGTACATTCTTAGCTTGATCTGACAGCTAGACTTCCATCCACTAGGAGATGCTGGAAAGACAGGTCAAGATTTCAGTTTGGACAGGAGTCAGTTCTTCAGTAGAGAAGTTAGATCTGCAAACTGTCACTTCAGAAATGGTAGCTGAATTCAGGTTGGTGAATAAGGCTGCTAAGGACAAGAGTTGGATGAAGAAGTGAAAAGAATCAAGGGAAGAGACCTGTTTATGCCCCTCATGGGTGAGGAAGAGACACAGGAAAGGACAGAGTAGCCATAGCTGAAGGTAAAGGGCAAATTATAGTTAAAAATACATGCAGAAGTACATGAAAATGATGATCTCTCACAAGGGACGACATGAAGGTCAAGTATAACACTATTCTAAAGCTGATGAGTTGATAGGCAATATAATTTAAAATGACCCAAAAATAAAGCACTCTTGGCATGTAGATACAGAAGGAGCTTTGGGCCTGCTCAGAAATAAGGGATTTTGGGAAAATTATTTCTCAAAGCAACTGCTTTGTGTTTAAATTTGAAAGTTGTATACCTGCTTGTTGGGCCCTTAGGAGAAAACAGAGCCTTGCATGGAGAAGTGGGCTTGTGACGGATGACAGTCAGGCACCTGTCCAAGGAAAGGTTAATAAAAAGAAAAAAAGAGAAAAACTTTCATAAAAGAAAGTTGCCTTTTGAAACTATTAGGCAACATATGTTGTGTGAACAGGAAGTCACAGTAGAGCAATAATCCTGACAGCTGTGGAGAAACAGGAGTCTGCCGCAGGAATGAACGGCTCGAGACCTGACAAGAATGATGATGGATGCCCCGTTGGTAGTACACGAGGACAAGGCAAGAGACGTTTAAATTGGCTGAACCACAGGAACAACTTTGAGTTGGCATCGCAGTCAGACAAATGAGGCCAGTCCTAATGGTGAGAGAAATGGGAGGGGGAGCTGGAGGAAGATGGCAGCAATGCACCCCTCCTTTCCAAGGACGAGGCCTGCATCACCATCTCACCACGAGGTGGCTGCATTTCTCTGTGAACACCCCAAGCCCTGAATGAAGCTGCATGCACACCCCGAAGCACCATGAAAGCGAGAATGAGAGCGGTGATCACTTGCAGAATTTGGCCCATATCTTTCCAAGTGTCCAAAGTGTTTTGAGGTCCTCTGTGAAAAGCACTGTATGCTAAATGTCTTGATGAAGTGCCAAGTCATTCGACAGGTCCTCACTAGTCCACTGAGCCATGGTAACTGTCTGTGTGCCTGATAATAGCTCATGGAAAATGTGAGGAAGTGTCACACAATTTAGCTCAAAACAAAGAGGTCAAAACATAATTTTCTCCTTGCATTTGTCTGTGAACAGATAGCATGTACACTGAGTACTGCTGAGGTTCAGCTGATTCATGGAAACTTGTCAAGCCATTCAAACTTATGAGTCTGGGATATGTTTAGTGAGAGTTAAAGTGCAGTGCTTTTTAGATACCTAGATTTGGTTATTCAAGAATCAGGTGTTTGGTTATTCTAAAGCAAGTATTTGATTAAATAAGCCAACAAGAATAATAGTCCCATGAAAAACTGACAAAAAGGCCATATTCTTCACTATTTTTTTTTGTACATCCTCAGATGACTTCAGCAGTGTGGAACAAAAATTTGTTCCAAGGTGGTCGAAATGGGTATTTCTTCTTATCTAAATAGTGCTGACAATAGGAAGGATAAGAATATTTTGGATATAGTAGACCTAGATAAAATCTTCTGCTCTCCTTGGATTTGGTCTGCTTTCTTCTCTGTGTTCCTCTCATCAATGTCACCCAAGTTTCTAAGGGGACTGGAACTGACATTTTATTACACCGCCTAGTGAGACTAAAGACTCTGGAATTACAATTACTGATGTCATCTACAGACACCATCACTTCGGTGATAGTTTTTAAGACATTGGTATACTTTGTTGACCTATTCCAGGAAAGATATTTATATTTCACAATGCGGTATCAGCATTAAGCCCAGCATGTTGTTCTATTCTAGAAAGTCTCCCAGTGTTGATTGTAATAATTCAAAAAGTGGATACCCCATCTTCTAATACCTTCATTAGTAAATGTGTACCATTTTCTATTCTGATGTATCTAAAACGTAGGTTCTAAAAAATAAAATTGATGATTTGCTACTTCTTATCAAAAACTTTCTATTTCCATCTCTGCATAGACCCAGAGACAAGCTGCCCATCTGCCAGGCCTATTTAAATATTATTACAATAAACTCATGAATTGAGATTAGAAGTCCCTACTAAAAAGAAGATTTTGCTATCTTAAACATTTAATAACAAGAATTCCTGTATCCTTTACAAGTTGTCAGCATGCTTCTTAGCCCTCCATTTTTTATGCTGTGAATAATTAGTAACAAAAATAATAAGCTATTAAAATAAACCCAAACATACTGGACTAGATTGTCTTTCTGTACTGATAATGGAATGACTTACATTCCTCCAGGTCTGCATGGCGATGTACAAGAATCATTCTGCACAGAAAATACATTTGCATTTTAATTTCCACTTCCTGAACTATCAGTTTGGAAACCTCGTATTACAAGACATTAGCCCAAGCAGAGTGATCCCTCAAACATTTCCTGGGAGATTCAGTAGTTTGCCAGACTGTCTTTCAAATGGATGGATGTAGCATGTTTCAAATCCCTGGATGTAGGGAAGACCACATTTATGCTGAGGTGGGCTCTTATGCAATAGCATAGAAGCGTACCTCTCTGTGATGTGTCTCTAGCATCTACTGCCATCATGTGAACATGGTGCCTTCTGCTCAATTCTAGCAAAAAGTTCTTAATCATTCACATAGAGGTAGAGACTCTTTGTGGAAGGAAAACAGAGAAGCCCTTAGGTACAAATCTGTGCTTTATTCATCGCTCTGAAACGTAAGTGGCTCGTGGTGAATTTGACTCAAATTTTTTGGCACCTCTGAACCATATCTTTTCTTTCCAGTGCATCAAAACTGCTGGTGACAGAACACATTACCCCTTGGGGATCTGTGCTTTAATGAAATGACAGTGTCATCCTGGCCTTTCCTTTGATGAGTTAAACAGACCCAAAGCCCCACATGCCATCTTCCTATAGTATGAGTAGCAGATCATACATAAATCATTCCTCCTATTGTATCACGCCACGGGACCAATTCTTACTTTTCATGTTATGGGGCTACTCACCGGCATTGTCTGGCTGCCATGCAAGGCATTGATAGCTGCTTGGGCCTCTGCATGTGAAGAGTATTTCACAAATGCACAGCCTAGGAAAAGAAAAACAAGAACATAAGAAAGGTTGTGTCGGTGACCATTTAAGTATTCTATCCTGTTCTCAGAACTGGTGATACAGAAGGTAGTGCAGGAAGCATAACAAACTTGTTACTTCTTCCCGAAGACCAGCCACGAGCAACTCAAGGACTTCTTAAGGCAAAGGCACAAAAAAAAGATGTTCCATACTGTTTGCATATAATTTGGGTGGACAAAAACTTAGTGAGAACCTTCTGAATCCGCTTATCTTTTGACCTTCATAGTTTCCCATGATAGCATTGCACAATTTTATAATTTATCGTGTGAAAATGACTTTTCTTTTATTTGTATTAAACATAATGCAGAATGCTCCTCTATCGGGTGTTCTGGAAAACAGTGAGGAGTCAAGCAAAAGTAAGCAGAAAGCTTCTCATTCTTGTTACAAGTCACCACAGGCCAGCTGTAGGGAAGGCGTTCAGCTTCCTTCAAACACACAAACTATCCGTCTTACAGCACTGCTTGGTAGAAGTCCATTACAGAGACTGCTCAGAGATTGTCTTAGCAACTTGGCAGCTTTGGACAAGGCATGAGATATCTTCTGATAAACAAATGGAAATGGAAGAGATCTGCATGTGATTACTGCCATCTTGGCACCACAGAAACCTGAATTTTACAGTGAATATTGTATCATAAGCTGCTTCACCAGTAGTTCAATGGGTGTTTTCCTCTGCACATTAGAGAAACGTGGGCAATGCTTCTCTGGCCTACACTGCCATGTGAAGAATCTCACACTGTCTGAACTCTTACAAAATATTCTAGGGCAGAAAGGTGCATTTATGAACATATGCTAGAGTGCAGAAATGATCAACACTTCAAAGGGTCACATGCATCACAAGAGTGGGGGAAAGTATTGCTAACACTCTTAGCTACAAGCAAATTGACTCAGAGGGAGGAAGAGTAATTTCCATATGCTAAGGAGGATTTTAGAACAGATTGGAAGAGATCTGAGAAGTTCTGGCTTCCATCCCCTTTCATTACTATTAAAGACTCTTGTGCTTTTAATCAATTTGCAAAGCCCTTGTTGTTTCCCTGAAGGGGTGCAGAACACTCATGAGGGATGCCAGCCCTGACAACAGGACAGCTGTCCTTCATTTCCTTTGTAGAATCTTTAGAAGGTCAACAAACCATCATGGATCCATACAGTGCATGGTGGGAACTGCAGCACTACAATACCTCACTTACAAAAGTAGAAGAATGAGCCCCGAAGGTGTCTATAATCATCTCTACAGGCTGGCAGAAGTGGAATCAAAGAAAGCAATGATAGCCCCTTTCTAAAAAGAACACATACGTATGCAATCAGCTTCTGGTTAGGATCCCTTCACTTTGCATTCCCTCATACCCCAGTGCTCAGACTGTATTTCAGGAAAAGCATAACGATTGTTGCTAATAGTAGGATCTAATTTATAACAAGCTGAGAGGAGACAATCACAGGAAAATGAGATAGATAAACTTCAGCTAGAAACAATAGAGATCAATTATGACATAATCGCAGCCCAGCACTCCCAGGCTCCTGAGATTCTGTGCCTTCCTCTTCATTAATCAGAGATAATCCAGAATTAGGGTGTTTAATTATTTGCACAGATTCTTTTGTACTTTATGCCTCTAAAAATAAGATGCTGATTAGCAAATATACAAAGGCTTTCCAGCTTCAGTTACCCATTGTATTTAGAGGAGGATTTTTGGCTACAGTGTTGCTGTCATGTTGAGGGCTTCACTCTCTTCAGGTGAAATTCACCTCTGTGCTGAGGAACCTGACAGATGAGTGGAGCTGGATAAAGGTGGGAATGAAGGGAGCAGGAGGCATTTGTTTGATTTAATGCCTTATATGCTAATAAGAGTCCTCCATTGCTTTTTCCTACTGCTTCCTACTTGGCTTTTGAGACAGAAGGACAAATGAAAACTCAGTTTTCACCTATGTATAATATCAAGGAAACATTTTATTCCCTTTGTTTGTGTGTTCAGTGGGATGGCTTTTGTACACAACATTAAATGTGTACATCATCATCTTTCTGCCCTTTGTCATCAGGATTGTGCCCAGGATCTCATGAGCTGAGAACATGAGTCACAGCACTTCTCAAAACAATGGTGTCCTTGTGACAGGAGCAGTTTTGGAGTTAGAAGGGATTTTGACACACAGAAAGATATATCACCAGTGCTGAACAGGGAGATACATGTGCACAGATGTTGGGTTCTCTTTTTTTTTCCTTTCCCTTTTTCTTTCCTTATTTCAAGATTATAAAGCTGCAAGGGCTACTCTGACTGTCTTGTCAGCTCTCCTGCAAGAACAGAGGAGACTGCAGAGTCAGGGCCTACGGTTATCACGGGAGAAGGTGTTAGACTCCTCTTGCAGTACTTCTGGTGTCATGGGAAGTCTTTGCTTTCTGAGATACTAAAGTCGACAACTGCTGAATTAGAAAATAAAAATAAAAAGAATTATAGGAGAAAACAAGGAGGCTATCCAGAGAGTAGCAAGACAGACCCTATGGGTCCTGCTGAATTGCTGAACTGGATCCAATCTCACTGTGGCTTTTGCATCTGTGGAATCCTGTGGCCCTACGTGCACACTGGTGAGATTTACTCAGACTGATGTAGGGAAGCTCATTCCTCTCCCACCTCTCCCAGCAGAGACATTCCGCACTCCCCTTTGGGCAGAAAAATGCCCTAGTCCCAGTTCTTCTGACACCTGCTTGTGAGCTTTAGCAGCAACTGTGTCTGGCCCCAGGTGACTCACGCAGATGGTGTTCACAGGCCCTCATACAGGGCATGCCTCACAGCTCCAGACATCCACCCATGGATTCATGCAAGGCTGAGAGGGCTTTCTGGCTGTGACTGAGCTGTGGTGGTATTCTCTGGGAAGCTGAAATTCATGATTGCATTGAGGTAACTGGAGGACTAGGAAGTTCACCACAGGGCTTTGCGGTGAAGCTTCATATAATGGGTTTGCTAGGACCAGGGCGATCTGATTGCTATCTGGCGCTTAGCTTATCTGCCTAAAACTCAATTTGGGTGGAATTTACACCTTATGGGTCTTGCCCAAAATAAATATCTCACAAGTGATATGTGTCACATTGGTTTCTAGCAGATGGAAAACATTACAGGCTGGAAATAACTTTGTGGGAGTTGTGGCTCGCCTGACTGTCTCCTAAAATAAGGGCACTACCCTTAAGTTTTCTACAGGATTGAATGCTCTTTGTGTGTATGTATCTGTGTGTATGCGTAAATTAGAAGCTCCACATTCTCAGTAAATAGCACCAGCAAATGGAAGCAGGAGCCTCTGTCAAGGCTCAGTATTGATCCTGAACAGCTCAGTGAAATGCAAGCCTGAGACTGCAGACTGCTAGCACTAATAATTAAACTGGTTAGCAATATGGAGCTGCCACTCAGATTCAGACTTATAATGAAATTGTTTAAGAAAAAAAAGAGAAAGAAAGAGCAAGAATGAATACAAGTCTGTGGTTTGCATCTCCTTTGAAACCTTTTTCTTACAGAACTCGCACATTATTGCCCTTATTATTACTCTGTTTAACTCCTTTGTCATGCATTTAATTTTGCTCTGTACAAATCTGGGTAGAGGTGGACATTTTTTTTTTTTTTCTTTTACCCAATTTACTGATTTCTTCAGTGAAAAAAGTGCTGAAATATCTGCCACTGAGCAATGCTTGGAGCTCTTCTTGGTGAACCAAGCCTTTGGGTCTCATGAAATTAAAGTAGCCGTAAAATTTAAGAAAGATATCCATAGTTTATTTTAAGCCATTTATATAAGGAAGATTGGGCTTTGCTGACTTACATCAAAATATTGCCCTATAATGCTGGAGTGAAATCATTTTGGGCCACCAGTGATTTTACAAAACAGCAATATCTTTCTCCGGTGTATCGCTGTGATTTGGATTTCTTGCCTTTCCGTTGCAAAAATATGCTGGTTGATTTTGTCACATGTCAAAATATCTAGTGAGATATGAACTGCATCAGCAAGAGTGGTCTCTTCCCTGGTGCTGCATATTCCAGCACAGTTTATGATGTATTATAAGCAGATCAATATTTAATGGACACATTATACTGTCAAGAGAAGAGGGCTTCCTATTCAAATTGAAGTAACTTTGTCTAGAAAGTGTCAGGGGAAAAAAATGACCCTCAGATTCAACAGAGAAGTCTCATTCTCCCACCTGGACTCTAGAAAAGATTCCTTGTGCTGTCCAGGTAATAGGGGATTCCAAAAGGTGGCAAAAGGAGGTAAGCTTTGCTATTAAACATTACTGTATTTCAAGCAGTAACTGCCTTCTGACTGTGTCATTTACATCACATCCTGTATCCTTGCAATTTTCATTGTTGGTTGATGTATATCTATGCAAAGACCAACTAAAGAAGGAAAAGACCTGGGACTGGTGCATGAGGAATAAGCAAAGACAGTGGTGGAAGAAAGAATGAGCCTGCTCAATGGGGAAAGAAACTCCCAGCTTTCCTGGGGCTGATGGGGAGATCATGTCATAGGCACTTGTAAAGGACAGAAGTAAGGCTCTGCCCTCTGAGGAAACAGGAACAGGTAACAGTGTGCATATGGAAAGACAGCTTGTTGTGGAGGGGTATATCCTTACATGCAATTGTCTCTTTATTCTCACACATAAGCAGACAGAAAACTGCAAAGAAATGGCCTCCATTGGCAAATACAACCCTTTCTAAGAGATGTTGTCCTAGCAGCCATCTAGTGACTTTGTTGTGCCAGAGTATTATATATACACTAAGACCTGGTCTATCTTGAAGCTAAGGCCACAGTGTGCCATAAGCCATCATCTTACCTTTGCTGTTTCCATCGGGTCCCCGAAGGATTGTGCACTCCTCAATGTTGCCAAATGCCTCGAATAGCCTGCGCACATCATCTTCTGACTGCTGCTTATTAAGCATGCCCACAAAGAGTTTTCTGTCTTCTGGAACAAAATAAAGAGATGCTTACCATATTTCAGGAGGGATTTGAAAGCCAAGATAGCTCAGTATCACATGCAAAAGAAACAGTGAATTCATTGAGGTGACATGTTTCAGAAGCAGTAAGTCATTTCAGGTGCTTGGCTCGAAACACCTTAATAACATCTGACTCTCAGTGAGTACTTGAAAATAATTTCACAATTTCAATGAAAGAAAAAAATCTCCCAAACCCAGAAACATCTAAAATGTTTTAACTGCTTCTTGAAACCTAGGCACCAAAGTCTTCCAAATTAGCTTTTACTGATCAATTTTTGCAGCCAGCTTGCAGCAAGTGAAATGACAACATTGCTCAGACTGCCATCCAAGAGAAACGTGGATAAAGATAGCTTACAGAAATAAAGTCCAATTGAAAAATAACATAAGTTAGTAGCCTTTGCAATGCTAAATACGTTGCAGGAAAAAAAAAAAAAGGTTTAACATAAGCTGTTTTAAATGAGGATATAATGGAAGTCACAGTCTAAAAATCGAGATTTGTCATCCATATCCACTCACAGACATATACCTTCAAGTTTGGATTATTTTTTAAGTTCACCTAAAGTAAGCCCGAAGTTTTTGAAACAAATATAGTTTCTTGAAACATGAAGTTAACTTAGATGAATGCTAATATCTGAGGTAGATTAAGAAAGGTGCTATTTCACATCAAAGTAGGATGCGCTCTACTGACAGATATTGTATCTTCAACGAGGAAAACTATTTATACTTGGACTTATACCAAGAATGGAAAGCTGCAGTCCACAACAAAACACCTTGAGAAAATGCCCATGGAAACAGACCAGACCTGAGTACTGAGTTGGTAGAAAGATCTCAGGGATCACTGGGTGATGCCTCTGAGTCAGGTTGGCATTCAGAGATTAGTACCATTACACCACGTAAGGAACAACAAAAAAAGAAATGTACGTAGTTCATGTCATGTATGTAAACAGGCCCTCTGCACATGATTCATAAGCATCTTATTTATCATTCATTAAATGGTATGTAAGTGAGAGATCCAAGATTTTTTTTCCCCCAGAACACTTTACAGAGCAGATATAACCAATCTGAATAAATATATGTAAATAAATAAATAAATGCACTGGCTTATTTGTTTACTTATTTTTAAATGCATATATTAACCTAAAGCTGAACAAAACACTGGTTCGCAACAGCTCTTTTCTGGCTGAGTAATTGAGTGATTTATGTCACTTTTGTTCACCAAGAAATCATTGGTGTAGGCAATCTGTTCTGCTTCAACCAGTGTTTGATCAAAATTTCCCTTTCCAAGATGCACCTGCAAATTGGCAAATTACTCTACAGCCTTGGGCGAGGATAATTTTTCATGCAGTTGATATCTACTGAGGATATTAGGAGTTTTCAATCCTGCAGTGGAGTTATCCGTGTGAACCAAAAGTGTGCTACCCACAGAAAATGAGGAGATACGTTGCTTTCAGTAAGGCTACAGAAATGGTAGGAAAAATAGGTTAAGGAGGATATATGTATGTTTCTGATAGAGGAGAAAAAATAGGGCTAACCTTTCAATAGATGCATTAAAAGCAAGAAATACGCTTTATGTTGGATTTGATTAGCTAAAGGGACTTCAGTGTCTGCTGGCAGCATGAAGTTGAGGCCTTAATGATGCACAAAACCCTTATCAGCCCTGTGTAGTCTATACTCACCTCAAGAGAAGCTGCTTTGGACGACCAAAAGGTTCATTTTCTGGATGGATACATCCAGGAGGGAAAATCGTATTGGTGATTAGGCTCAGTGAGTGGATTGTGAACCACAGGAATTGCATCTGGGGAACTTGTATAATCACAAGATTTTTTTCCCCAAAACACACTTGTCAGATTTCCTTTTTCTCAAGAATTTTTAGAAATGATTTAAGTAATTTCAATCCAGTAATGTTAAAGAATGAACTAAATAGTCCAAAGATCCCTACAAGTCACAGTCCTTGTGTGCCTGAGTGACCTCTTTGGCTTCCCTGAGCCTGTGATGGACTTGTGATGGACCAATGATATTTCTCAGTCAAGTACCCAAACGGTGGAGAGACAGGTGTGAATTTTGCTTTAGATACATCTCTCCTACTTGACCTAAATACTGTTTTCATTGAATACCTTGCAGGTCCTAGTAGAAACCACTTTGCTTGGTCATTAAACTGATGTACAGAAGAGAGGTGTAACACCTTAGCAAGGCAATAACTAAAGATGAATGTGTGCTCTGGGGCTGTTTTTAGACTGGCAAGGACAATGCCCAGGAAAAAGCCTGGCTCCAGAGGTTGTCCAGGTAGCTGAAGGAACACCCACCTGCAAAGTCAAAACATGTCCTGGAAACAGGATACATTTAGGCAGGGAGCAAAGTGTTGAGAGGAAACTGGGATCTCTACTGGCAAAAGGCTTTGCCTAGGAAGCCTGTGTCTGGTAAATACTTCCAGCTCAGAGCAACTGTCTGTTATACTGTACTTTACACAGTTTCCCCTCTTTGAAATAAGCTGCATCAGCAAAAGCTCTCCTATAGCTGTGTAACTGTATTTTCACCAGGCTTTTTGCTAATATAGATGTATCATTAAAAAAAAATCACATCCCTCCCCTGTCAGCAGAACTCTCTAGTGTGGAACTGGCCTGAAACTGCCTTGTCTGGTTTAGTTTATGCAAAGCTTAAACCAGGTGTGTTAGGAGACATTTAATTTTATGTTTTATTTTGTTTTATTTTAGCCCTGTTCTCCATATCTCTGCTGGACACTGAGAGGAGTGATGCCTGTCCCCACAGGCAGCTGGCAGAAGGCGTTGTGCTTTTGGGTGCCGCACACAGGTGGCCACGAGACCACTAGTAACAGGCTTTGCTGAGGGTGAGGACTACCTTCCCCAGGCACTGTTGGTCCAGCTGCTTCAGAGGAGGTGACCTAAAGGGGTCCCCCAAGGCCAGCCAGTGCTCATCACCATCTGGATATCACCCTCAGCCCTGTCTCCAAATCATCACCCTCTCTCCCTCCTGAAAAACTCTACCTTGGTTTGTCAGGGGAATCATCTGTCACATCTGCCATCTCAGAAATCTACACAATCACGCACTCGGCTGATAAAAAATGAGTCAGTTTAACATGTTTTTTTCTTTTCTTTTCTTTTCTTTTTTTTTTT
>PPHD01012591.1:0-17934 GCA_002909625.1 Bambusicola thoracicus | reverse complement strand
CCTCGGGCCCTGTCGCTGTCACACAGAGCAGAGCTCAGCGCTGCCCCTCCACTCCCTGTGAGGAGCTGCAGCCGCCATCAGGCCTCCCCTCAGCTCCTCTGCTCTGCACTGAGCAAACACAGCCACTCCTCATCCATCTTGCCCTCTAGGCCCTTCAGTGTCTTCATTTCCTCCTTTGGATGCTCTCTAATTGCCTTATGTCCTTATATTATGAGAGAGGCTTGCGATCTGGTAGGCATGAATCCACGTCTTTCAATTTCGTAGTCTTGAACATGGTCTCAGCTAGTAAATTGAAGCTCACGTGAGTAGAGGACTGCCAGTTCTGTCTCACCAACCCCGTTTGTCATCTTTCTGAACACCAAAGAGAAATGGTGATAGTAACTGACTGAAAGAAAATTTACATCCTTGTCCTGCAACCACTGGTACTCTTCAACTGAGCAGGTGATCAGGGGTAGCCTCTTGTTGGTTGTGTGTATCTAGATACAGCTGCTCCTCTGTAGCGAGTGGAGTATTTGTAAGATTATGCAGTATTAAGGAGCCTTACACTGTGGCTTTTTGTCTGTGCTGTGTTTGTGGCTTTCAGTCTGCGCTGGCTTAACAGTGACCACTGGGGGAAGGAACAGCACAAGGTTTGTTCTGGTTCAACAGCAGCCTTTCTGCTGCTAAACAAACCTGTTAACACGGGATAGCATATGGGTAAGAGATCAAGCAGTGCCAGGATCCTTTCACTCAAAAGAGGAAAAAGCATGATTTTTCTCAGTTTTATTAGCCAGTGTGAGAGTTCCCCCCAGACGGTCATAGTTCCTAAAGGGATACTGAGCCATAATCTTATGCTGTCAGCTCTACTTACATAATTCACTTATATTCACTAATAGTACAAAAAAAAAAAAAAAAAAAAAAAAAAAAAAGGTATTCCAGGTCAAAATGGTCTTTGCTTGCATATCTAAATTTCTTTGCACTGCTTTTATCTCATCTCTCTAGTCATGCATCTCCTCTCTCCCATTATATTTTCAGTCACCACAGACAAATTTCAGAGTGGAGCTGTGTTCCTATCTAATCGTTTATTTGGAAATTTCTTTTTATTTTTATTATTTTTTTGAGGTCATTTTAATATTCCCTTCTGGAATAAAATATTGATTTTCCCCAGGTGAATCTCTATTACAATTTTATTCACAGCTTGCATGTCTTCTAATTGCATGAAGACTATTTTCTCCTGTTGTTCTTGTCAAGGAGATGACTGGTGGTTTTTAGTTTCTCTGTGTATGCTCTTAGAATGGTTGGTGGCATGTTGACAAAAGCTAGTTGCATTCTGCTTTTCCGGTGGCTACCATTTCTCCTATGTTTTCCCGTTCCTTTTCCTGCCCCCTGGACCCCCCCATTTCCTTAAGAATTCCAGTGCAAATTGACAATTCATTACCGTATGGTTGTGCTGTCACTGCCTTGGATACAAATATAATCTCTCTGTTATGCTCTCTGTGAGTCAGCTTTACTGTAGCTAAATGCTGGACCATCTGCCTGGCCCAGCTACAACCTACCTTGCATGAACTCTAGTATCCATCAAATACAATTTTTTTTTTCATATTTTTGGACATTACAACATCTGATTTCTGTCTGTCTGTGTTGTTATGAGTCCAGTAGGATAACATGGAAGTAAAGGAGAGGTCCACTTTGTTAATAAACTTTGGAATATTGATACTAACAGCTTGACAACTTTTATGTAAAGTCTGAGTTTTGAGATTAAAGCCATTTTGCCAACATTGGACACATAAAGCCTTATTAGAAGAAAAAAAGAAAAGCATGAGAAGTATGAGTAGGATTATGCATCTGACAGGGATGTAGAACTATTGGGGCCACTTCTACTCGATCTTGACAGCTAGCCATGTGGTTCTGGTCACACCACCTTCACTGCACTGCGGAGCTCTGAGGTAGCTTGTGCAGCTCCAGCTCAGCTGGCCTTATATGGGAGTCTTTCTGTGATGAAGACATCCCTGCAGTCAGCATCATAAGTGGACTTCCAGAGCTTGCTGCGAAGTAGCAGACCTGCGGTTGTGGGTAGGAAGAGGGTGCCTCTGCCGAGATAATTCACCAGATCTCAACTGCGGCTTTTAATCCTTGAGATCTCTTTTCCGTCCTTTTGTTCAGTGACACAGCAGCCTCCTCTGGCAAATAAAGCAAATTAGAAAATTAAAGAGAAACTGTTGAGCAATTTACTTCTGTACGAAAATTGCGTGTGATGATTGGCTGTGTCTGAGTGACAAGCAGGGGAGGAGAGAGAAGCAAATGTGCAGCTGTTCTGGATTAACAAGCATGAAATGCAAGCCCTGTCTTCATAAAAACAACTAAGCTTTAAAGACAAAATGCATATGTACTAGTAAAACGAAGGCATGGGAGTAAGGTTTGTGTTTCCTAAGAGCATAAAGAAACATCCGACCTAAAAAGAATGTACGTGATGTGCATTATTCAGCAGGGTAATCAGCTGGCACTAAGCTGTGCTGGCAGTAGAAGCTCAAGCTTTTCATCTCTGGAAGCTTGAATTATGATTTTTTTAAATCTAAATTGGGTCAGTAATGTTTTGGCAATTTCGGGATGGCGTGGCAGGTGGTGGAGGGCATTACAAAACATACCATGTGATGCACAGCCAAGCGAGTGGTGTGCTCAACTGCTCCAAGTGGTAGAGCCAAGCAGGGGCGCTCCTCCACATCAGGAACGAGGGGTGCTGTCTGAGGTGAGGGCAGGATCCTGCACAGAGTCTGCTTGCATGATTAGCTGATTATCTCCGGCCCTGTGGAGTGCTGCATTCATGCAGCAAATACTGTGAAAACATGAGCAGGTTGAGGATCAGCCTTCTTCACTAATGAAGACATAAGCAAACTGATGAATATTTCCTAAAGAACTCCCAGGGAGGTCTGGAAAAGGTATGTGTCCTTGGTGACAGGCACCCTGCTAAAGAACAGGGAGAATGCAGAAGAAATGCACAGATTAAGCATGAGGGAAAACTGCCAGCGACAGAATGGAAAGTTTGTTCAATGCCTGCATTTGTAAACCAGGATCATATTACATCAGAGTGAAAAAGAGAGCTATGAAAAAGAAGAAACCTATCTTAAGCAAATCTGATACAAAAAAAATCATGCTACTTAGCTGGCATATTTAGCCAGCATGTATTCTCAGGGGATGAGGTGATTTAATTAATCTAAATAAAAAACCTAGACAGAAAAATAACTTTAAGAGGGAAAACAAAAGCTATGCTCTTCTTTATTGCTGATCTTTTTGTTTCTCAAATGTCATCAAACATTACGTATTCAATACATGATCCAGAGTTCTAATTAAGGATTTTCCATGATCTTAGAATTGTAACTTAGAGAAAAATGGCAACTGGCACAGTCATTATGAACAGTACGTTTAAGGCTGCTCATGGTATTAAATATATCTGATTAAGTTAACTTGTGGTCTTTTGACATCCCTACAGTAGCTGTACCAAATGACTGGAAATACAGGGATGATAAGGCTGTCCTGCTTGCATGTGCTATCATGCAATCTTCAATCCACCATTCATTTTTTATTTTTTAAAATCTACTGGAATTAAATCTACTTAAACTACTATTTGCTTCCTCTACGCAAAGGGTCAGTCATTTCCTCTTAGCTTCTCCTTCTCCACTCTTGCAGTGTGTACATGCTCTTAAGCATTTACCATCAAAACTTTTCTATGTTGCAGAGGACCTCTATGATTTTTTCCTAGGCAGATGATGAAATTAAGATCAGAAAGACTTTTTTAAAGTATGTGTTAACTTTGCATGCTCAACTTGAAATTCAGATCTTTCTGTTAATTAATATTTATTATGCAGTTACCCTTTATATCTGGCTACGACTATGACTGATCTGAGCAAGTGACATTTTGAACTCCAGAGTTTTTATATTCACTGTACAACAGATATGGCTTCACAGACCAGTTGTGTAGGTAAAGTGTCAAGCCATGACTTCCTCTTGTGTTTCTACAGTTCAGTTCTTTTCGTATATCACAAGAACATAAAAGCTTTTGGACATCTTGAGTCCATGCTGTTTGGGGGGGGATGTTGCCTCATAGCATACGTGAACCTTGTAGAATTTGGCCTATTTCTTCTGTTTCTGTCCATTTTTTTCTAGCTTTGTTCTCTCTAAAAAACTATCTAATTCCTTACTGCGTGTGGTTGCCTCTGCCTTTTCTTTAACTTACTTGCCTTTTCTTGCCTTCTTTTCTTATATCCACACTCCTTTGTTTCTGCGTATCCTTCTGTCCCAGTGTTCCAGAATCACTGCTTTTTTCCTTCTTTCTCACTTTATGGAAAAGTAATGGTGTGATGTGTAATGAGCCAGATTTGCACCTCATCATACTTTTTTTCCACAGCCCACATTACGTCTTAATGGGGAAAGGCCCACTGCATTTCTGCAGCAGCGAGTGATGGAAAGTCCTCACCACAGGCTGACCTAGAACAGTGACCATGCCCTGAGCTAGGACTGATAGACCTACATCAGTACCCCTGAGTGTTCAGTGAACAGAGCTGCTACATTTCTACTGATCTCTTATGAACAGTGATGGATTTCTGAAAAGCAAGAATGCTTTATTTAATCTAGGAGAATTTCCACCAGGCTTCGTTAGCAGTGTTAGCATAGGAGCATCCAATGTATTGAACTCTAAGCAACTCCACGTGGCTCTGCTACCAGGGCAGCTGATGTACCAGGCTGGTGCAGATGTCCAGATCTGAAGCTGTGCAATGGACCACAGTGATTGTTTAAGCTTGATGTTGCCAGATGTGGGATCCCAGCTGCAAATCCAGCCCTATTTACTTCAACTTTCATAGAATGGGGGGATCCCTGGTGACTTAGACCAATCTGTTCCCTGTTTGCAAGATTTCCCTTCCCCTCATTTTTTCAGATGTGTAGTATTTACTGCGTGACTCTGAGCCACAAGAAGATTTAATTTTACTGCTCAAGAGGCTGGAAAGGCTGGCCAACCTGGTAATGAGCCAGCTGCTAAAATTGGCTGAAGTATTTTCAGGACTGAGAAGAAGATGGGTGACTTTCCTGTAACTGTGTTTTGGAAAACAGCTGACTGGGTTCAGCTGAAGCTTTCAAAGAAGAGTGTGGAAAAACTGAAGTGAAAGTATTCTCTTTAGCAAATTCAGCTTACTGTCCAGCACTCAAGGAGCAATTTTAGCCTTCTCTACAGTGGTTGTGGCTTGTGCTATTATTGTTCATTACTGAGATAGTTGTACTTCATTTTGTTTTCCATCACTTAGAATTACTGCTATAGTAGTTCTTTTTTTTTTTTTTTTTTTTTTTTTTTAATTGTGAATGTTTAGCTGTAAATTGTTTTGTTGCTCACACTGCATTGTTGCTGAAAAACGCTGTGGTAAAAGGTGACACTCTACAGTGATCAGGTGTTTAATGCCTTCTTAATTGGACTGTGATCAAATTTAATCATTTCAGAAGTAATTCTGATGTGTCAAGGTTTCTGTGAAAGTGTGGCAAATGAATGAGCTTTATTACCTCTAGGGATGTCTGATGCTTAATTAAGTTATTGTCTTCTCTAAAATGAAGTCAGAGAGAAGTAATATCATACGTGTTCAAAATGCTTACTGGTTTAACAGATCAATTGCTGAAATAGTGTTTTGCTTTAGACACAGACAAGCTCTTAAGCTCTTACAGCATGTTTATTGTTCCTTCCTAGCTGTTCCATATGATCATATAATGCAGGGCGATTACTGAAGTTTTTATCTGGTAGATTACCCTGTTAACCTGGCACTCCAGTAAATTGTTATGTTCCAGCAAAAAGGCAGGGCATTATGCAAAAGAGCACTTCAGCACAAGAATCTGTTCAGCACAGAAGCGCATTCATTGTAATTTTCATGTTATTTTACTGTTTGTAGGATTGTATTGATGTGGGTTGGTGGGAAGGAGAACTGAATGGCAGACGAGGAGTGTTTCCAGATAACTTTGTCAAGCTTCTTCCTTCCGATTTTGAAAAAGAGGTAAGCAGTATGTTCTTTCACTTTCACTGTAGAATGCAGAATGAAGCTAAAGCTGAAATTTTGCTTCAGGTATATGACTTAGACAAAGTTCTACTTGTCAGTTAGTAAGAAATAAAATAAAAAAATAAGGAGGGAAACAAATTTCTGAGTTAGAAAACATCAGTGAAGAGCACGTGTATGATTGACCTGTCCTGTCAGTCTCCACTACACTGTCCTGACAACCCTCTGCCCTATGTCCTGAGATTGAGAGAAACTGGTGGTCCCAGTGTAATTTGTCAAGTCAAGTCATGCTGTGATGGTGGGAATTATTAACTTTTCTCCTTTGTTTATGTGGTAGAACATCCTGTTTTGCCAGCAGTCATGCACTCTTTGAGAATGAAGAGGTTGAAACTTTAGCTGTGAGGTTTGAAAGATAGCAGTGAGCTTTGGTATCTCCAAGACATGTTGCTTTACTCTCTCAGAATTATTAAAAATGAAGTGTAAAATCTGCAGAAAAGCTTTTTCAGCTTCTAGTTATTTGAGAGAGATGGTTGCTATTTGCCAAACAACAGTTAGAAATCTTGCAGCTCCCTGGAATAAAGTCATGGATTACTTCCCTCAAAAGTCCATTCCATTTTTAGGAACTCTTTTGGTCATCAGTATGATATTATGAGCTTGCAGTTATACTTTTGAGTATTTCACAGTGACAATATAAGCCTTCTGTGATAAAACCAAGACTTACTGACACTCAGCTTCAATCTTTGGTAATAAAATTGGATGCCAGAGGCAATAATTACATAACTTGGAAAGCTTAATAAAAGAACTATTAAACAACTCACAGAAGCTAACACGATAATTATCGAAAATGAAGGTAGAAGAGCAGCAAAAACTGCTGGAGTTTAATATGCAATATCAGAGTGTATATCCTGGCTTTAGGCCTAGTAATAAAAAAGCAATTTCCAAAAGAGGCAGAAATTACAAACCTTAAGACATAGTGAGCATTCAAATTGTATTCTAGAAGAAGAAAGTCTTCATTCTTATCCATTCTTTTTAGTTGTTAGATTTATTCAGTCTTTCTAAACCAATAAATTCTCTATCTTTAAGTATTTTTACTCTTTAGATTATGGTAATTGCAGTTTGTGGAGTAAATTAAATATTCAGGCACTTAGAAATTGCAGATAGATTTTCTTTAAAAGTGGAGAATGAAATTCTGTTGATTTTAGAAATGGCTCAGATCAGTCCTTGTGTCTGTTAGAACTATAGACTGCCTTTCTTTGCTCAAATCAGTGTTAAAATGGAAGGAAATGGATGCTTTTCCAGTGGTTTTGCCAGGTATTCTCTGATAGGATCCAGAAACCTTGGATTCCATCCCACAGTCTGAAACAATATGTGTTGCAGTAATTCTGCATGTTGAACAAAAGCCTGGGATCTTTCACCATCTCCACATTCCCAGTTTTCCCTTCCATTCCTTTTCCTCATGTGGCCATTTCTCCCAGTGTTCGCTGCCCAGTCCCAGCCTCCACTGATGGGAGGGCTAGCTCATAATGATGGTGAGGAGAAGTGACTGGTGCTGAGGATTCAACACCACCTTGCTGTTTTATTCCAGACTAGTTCAGGTCTGGTCCCATTGACTGTCCACACGTCAGTGGTTGGAATACATGAGGTGATCACCTTTAGCATCTCTTTTGGGTAGTTCTCACCTGAAAAGACTGTCATGTTCCCTGAAACTTATCTCTGAGGAGAACTAAAGTAAAGTCAGAGGAGATGGGCAGGGGAGAGTTTCATGGCAAAGCTCGCTCCTAATTGAAACTAAAACAATCATTTCAATACACCACAGAGCAGAACAAAATGGCTCATGAGACAAAGTTGCTTCAGTTGGAGGCTGATGGGGGAAATGTATTGTTTTGAAAAGCCAAGCTAACATCAGAGAAGGAGATAGTGTGAAGGAGCTCTGAAACTGCTCAGGAAACATGGAGAAGCAAGGAGAAATTGCAAGGCTCTGTGGTTGGATAAGGTAACCAAGAAGGGGATGGGAACAGACTAAAAATGAAACCCAGAAAGGAAACTGGGACTGGTTGAACAAGAAGAAAACAAAACAACGGGGCAGAAACACAGAGTGAGAGTGGAGAGAATAAACCAACTGGGTAAAGAAACTGAGTGTAGAGAAAAAGTGAATGCAAATGGTGATTCAGGTAGTGAGCTCAGGAGTAGGTTTCTTCAGTACACCGAAGGTCATGCTTTTCTCTAATCTGGAACATAAACAACTGTCTTTTCCCTTCAGCAGGACATCTCAACTGCCAAAGTAGAAAGATGCTATTTCATTTGTTATGGATATTTTCTGTCTTAAAGTTCATTTAATGAAGTAATTTCAGGGATGTCTGTGACAGATCTGTATTAAGTCTTGTGAGTCTTAATGCTAAGCAGTGTATGATTATATTTAGCCTCTGAGTGAATGGGATTCACAGGCATTTTGAAGTGACCTCTTCTGTTACTAAATTTTAGAGACCGAAGAAACCACCACCTCCGTCAGCTCCTGTCGTCAAACAAGGATTAGGTAAGTTATAGCTGATACTGTGCAGCATATGCCAGTGAGGACATCTCAATCTAAGTAAATGTATTCAAATTTAGAAAGAATTCATCTCTATCAAAATTGATATGCAGGAAGTGTATAGACAGCAACTAATAATCAGAATCAGATTGCAAAAGGATGAGGTAACCCCAGAAGACTGTGATGTGCTTTTTAAATGTGTTGCAGGCAACCATCTGCACCATTTAAAAATAATGTATTTTGTCCCTTGTTAGTTGTTAGCAAGCATGATACTTTAGTTATTAGCAATTCTGTTCCATTCTTGACTGGAGTTGATACTGTGCTTGTCTGCAATAGAGACAAAAATGTTGGAGCCTGATACTGCATGCAGTAGGAAACCATCTTCCCTTTTACCTACAGATCTGATCTATTCTAAGGAGATCTTTTCCATACGTAAGACAGTGTTAGAGAACCTGGCTGTAATTCAGTGATCCCATCAACGTTGCATTCTTGGTATTGCAGATCTGCATGAATGCTGGAGCCAGCTGTCTGTCTCCAGGTTCTGTGCTGTAGTTAGATTCTTGTTTTATAATACTTGATAAACATAAAAGTGAAAGGAATTATCTTGAATCTGGCTAGGTAGATAATTGTGTTGCAAATGCACGAAGGTGCTGAGTATGTTTTCCACACGTATGAGTGTTAGTGAAGCTGTTTTTGAAGTATGGTAGGCTGAATTGTCTAAATATTGAGAGTTGAAACCACTTTTATTTGCTGCTTTAAAATAACCTCTCAGTACAAAAATCTGCGTGATTTCTTAAATCTGCATGAGTTATTTCTTTCTGAGGAGCTCAGAAACTGTTGAAATATCTACACGCTTGACAACTCTGACCTCAGAAACAGCATTCCTATTCCATTCCTGTTAAATCACAAATCACGGGGCATGAGGCGCTCTCAGAGCTTACATTGGTGTTGCAGTTGTGGTGGAAGCGTAACTATGGCTGGAATTCCCTAATCCCTTAACCCCAATTCCTTAGAGCTCTGCAGTGGCTCCACCACTTTCCCCACTGTTGGTGCATGTTAGAGAAAACAAAGCAAACACAACAGATCTTTTTTGCTGTCACGGTGGTCTGTTCGCCCCCTCTCAGTGCTTTCAAAAGTGAATTTCCCTCTCCTACAGCCTTGATCCATCAGTAGAATAAACAAGTTATTCCAGAGTATAAATTTGCTGAGAACCTATAGGTTATAATTTAAATGATTTAATTTTGTCAAGATGTTCTTTGACTAGAGAATCATGGCAATAAATATTTGGTTTGCATATTGGCAACCATGGTTTGTTGTTCACAACGTCTGAAGGCACCAAAAAACAGAGATTTGGTTTCAAGATCATTGATTTAAACGTGTTGAGGGAGAGCAGTGTAACTTTGCCATCTAGTGGTGGCTGCGTATTAAAGATGTTTGAGAAACAAAGTTAAAGCCTGATAAATGTTTTGGAAAAGCTCTGTGAACTGTTACATTTATTTCAACATATGCTCTTCTCTTGTCTCATTTCTCTGATGTAAAATTAGAAAGTAATACTTCAAATTTACTGTACGTGTACAAACTTCTTTATTTAAATCATAGAACAGTCATAGAATCACAGAATGTCATAGAATCACAGGGTTGAAAAGGACCACAATGATCATGTAGTTTCAACCCCCCTGCTATGTGCAGGGTCACCAACCACCAGACCAGGCTGCCCAGAGCCACATCCAGCATGGCCTTGAATGCCTCCAGGGATGGGGCATCCACAGCCTCCTTGGGCAACCTGTTCCAGTGCGTCACCACCCTCTGGGTTGAAAAACTGCCTCCTAATATCTAACTTAAAATTAAACATTTTGCTTAATATAAACTCTGATATTTGCTTGATTTATTTTGAGTATTTGAGCCTATTTTTACATGTTTACATGCAACACATTAGCCATGTTACCATAATGTGCCTGTTTTCAGAAGTAAAAATGGAGGGAGTAACCAAGGCTGCTGCTGTTCTTTGTTTTCATACCCTGCCTTTGACTAGTCCTGACAGATTATGCACGTCTTTCTTCTGGTGTGTATTCAGAGGTGGAAATCATCCTCTGCTATCACTTTATCAGATAATCACTTTACCAAGATGATACAGTGTTTCACCACATCCCCACGTCAGACCTTCCTGTTGACAATTTCCACTAAGGTTTCTGCGTAGTTAACCCGTCATAATATGATGAATAAATTGAGAACTGATGGTTGCAATCTAAATAAGTAAATATCAATATATTCCGGTGCAGAGCATAAAACTATTGTAGAGAAATAGAATGAGTCTTTCTAGTACAAGTGTAAGGGAAATGTCTAATTTGTTCTATGATATGGCTAAAGGTTTAGCTGTATTTCCAAATTCTACTCAGCAGTAGATTGCCAGGGCTATCTGTGTTGAGATACTTTACAAAACAAGGTTAAAACTGGGCAACTGAAGTTAAAAGTGGGCATTTTTTTATGTAGTCATTGAAAAGCAGCAGGCATTTCACTGGGTCTCTGGGACAAGCAGCACCGCTGTACCTAAACTGAAGGGTGTCCCTGGAAACTTGTGTGGAGTTCTCTAGAATTTCCATTAGGTAAACATCTCTGGGCAGCTTAGTCAGGGTCATGGAGCCTGGGAGCTGATTAAAACAGGGTCACAACCCAAGCAGGGAGCACACCTGAAGCTTGAAGTCCATAAGTGCTTGTAGATCCATTGTTTTAGGTATCACCAGAGAAGGTCCTTCTGTGTTTTAATGATGAACATTAATCTTACTGTAATTAACGACTTGGGCTTGTGACATTCTTTTTCCTTGAACCCACTACTATGTATAAGATTATCAAGAAGTTGATTTGTGCTTAGCATGAACCTTGTTTAGAAATGCTTGAGTTGGCTTCTATCAGGAGTTCTTCCTCTCTGGAGTGATGTAGTTTTATGGCAAATGACTATTATTTCGGTTTTTGGATGTGATAGGTATTACAAGTGTTGCCCATCCAACAGCACAGTTATATAAAGAAACAATGGCCGATAATCACCACTGATTGCAATTTGCACTAATGAGTACTGATTTCTAGGAACCAGCTGCAGCAGAGAATTGGGACTGTACATTCAGAAAATGTAAATTTACTTGAGAACTACGTGGAACTGAATAGACCGAGGCAAAAAAACGCCTCGTGCTCCCTGTCCTGCCTCCTCTACTTTTCTTGGGTGTCGTTACTGCTATTTTTATTGAAATACTAAGAGTGTTACCTAAAGCGGTTTTCAACACTGCTAAGTTGAAATGGCATTAGCACCTAGTGGTTAGCCAACGCAATGAAGCCAATATCCAATAAAATATTTCTTGTAATATTGGAACTGGAAGATTGCATCTTGCATGTGCCAGGAAATTCTTGCAAAGTCTTCCCGTTGTTGCTGCCACTAGCTCTCATGCTCCTTATAGCAACAGAAGGCAGTGTGTCAGGGTCTCTAACACAGAGGCAGAAAAAGGCAGAGGCTTATACCTCTAGGCCAAAAGCTGTCACATAAAGGAGTCACCCAGAATACTGTTGGTACTGTATTCCCATTCTTCGAATGTGTGGAAGTGAACAACTAGTGGTGGAGGTACAGTAGGATTGGCTTTTTTAAAACTTAATGTAAAATAAAACTTTATATCTATGTTCAGCATCTTCTTGGCAGAAATGCCCAATTAATTGGTTTAATCCTAATGATTTTCCTTGCTATCGAATTGCTCTTTAAGTATATTTACCAAGTTAAAAGACTACAAATTTTAAGTATCTGCCCACATTTAAAAATCTGTAATTGTGTCCTTTACGGTGTGAACAAATACTTGAAATAGATTTATGTTCAGTTTTAGCAAGAAATTTTCCAAGTAGGAGATTGTAAAAAGCCTTAGAAATTGCAAAATTATATCTCATGTGGCCTTATGTGGTGGCCTGTTGACTTGGTCAGAATTCTAAATTCTCCATTCTTTGACAGGAACCACAGATCGAAAACAAGAAGTCAAAAAGGTGCCTCCTGAAAGGCCAGAGTGTCTCCCTAACCGAACAGAAGAAAAAGGTATGAAATGTGCTCTCCTGCTTGCCCTCCACAGAGAGACAGGGCTAATGAGGCTGATGTGCACCCTCGTTTTCTAGCCCCGCAATAGATAGTTTTCATTAAGTATATTGTTAGCTTGTTTATTTTCCACCCTCATAGATCTCTGATTATATGCATTTTGGAAAGGATCACACTGTTATTTCTGAGCTAAATTCAGGATTTTCAGTTACACCAATCATAGAACCACAGAATTGCTAAGGTTGGAAAAGACCCACAGGATCATCCAGTCCGACCATTCGCCCATCACCAATGGTTCTCGCTAAACCATGTCCCTCAACACAGTCCGAAGGTGTTAAGCAATTGCAGCCTCAGTTCAAGTCCAAGGGACATATGCTCTCAATACAAAAAATACTTCTAAAGCTATGTGCTTTAGAAGACCTAAACCCAGGTCCGCAGTCAATCGTGGTACCTCATATCAGCGCATATTTTTCTCGTAACTTTTGTATGCATTGGTTCTGTAGTTGAAAACCATCAACCCTGCTTTTATGCATCACAGAGAGGAGTTGCAAAGATATAGTCATTAGCGCTTATGAATCATTCCATTATCAGAGCCACCAATGTCATAGGCAGGCCTATGAAGAAGTAAAAAATAGAGTCTTCAAAGCCAGGTTTAGAACACTGCAAGAAATGAGGTTCAGTACCACACAGAGCAGTGACAAGTGAATGAAACCTTTTATAGTTTCAGTGTAAGTTCATGGTGTGTTCTGAGTAGTTTGAGAGCATAGTTATATTGATCGTCTAATTGAAGATGATGTCATTTCATATGTTTAAGTGGACTGTTAGATTGTACAGACAGGTTTAATTATGGGTTTCTTAACTTCAAAGTGTTTGAATTTTCAGTCTTTTAACAGGCACGTGTATGAGCATAACTAACTGTATAACATGCAGTTATAATTTAGTGCCAGAACATTCAGACTTTGCACCAAGAGCTGTTTCTGTATAAATATTCTTAGCAATCTGACAGATGTTTTAGCACTTTTATCTGCATAGCTTTACTTACGGTTATGTGCATTATTTCTTGTGGTTATCTTAGGAGAAAATCCCTTTGCTTTCCATTTTGGATTAATGAAGCCAACTGTCAGAATGGTGGAGGTTTAAGTATATTGCTGTCCCGGGGCATAAATATCTGTAACTTTTCTAAATGTTGAAAAGAGGCAATAGGAATCACGCCTACATTTCTGAAATGCCAGGGAGTGAATTGTTTAGTTTGGCAGTATGGGTGAGCATGGGAAACTTCCTTTACACTGCACGCTGGTGCACGGCTTAGCCCATCTCTAACACATAGTTCAGAATCTTAGACACCTGCACAATATAGATGGTCCTAGGAATAAATGTATAAAAATTACAGAGTGTAATCATAAAGCTTTGGTGTTACGGAGGAGCCAATAACTGTGTGAACAAAAAGTGTACTGAAAAAGGGATATGTGGCTGTGAATAACAATCACATACCGAACTATTCCAAGTCTAATGTAGGTTGTGTTTTGGATCTCAACTCTGAATCTTTATTAGACCCAGGAGATGCCACATACTATTATGTATTTATAAGATTACATAGTAGTCCACTTGTATATCCCTACACCATGTGTAGTTCATTCATGTGGTAGATAGTGTTTGGATAACTTAAAAAGCACCGCAATAAATTGATCCCTGGGTGTCCAAATGCTGTTTCTTTATTAGATAACCACAGACAATTGCATTATGCTAAAATTTTATTTCAGTATTTCTGCTAGGATTTTCAGAAAAGAGAAGTTTCTGTTGATTTATGTTCCATGATTCCCTCAGGCTGACACATAGAGCCCCTCAAGAAACACACTTCTATATTCTTAATACCTCTCAGGTGTATACAAAACCTTAATTATATTTACAACACATCATAGACAGCGTTGTCAAGGGAAATAGGGTGTTGACACAGTAGGATACTGGGAGTGAAAGTTTTGTCCTATCCTCAAGAAGAATTTCCTGTGCTGTGGCAAATACGTTTAGTTTCTTCTATGTGTGCTTTGCATTGTGAATTTAGAGCATATTATTTTCAACAGTTATTAGTGTTTAATATGTTTGACATATGTTGTATGTATGACATTGAGTCTTAGTGCTGCAGCACCACCTAACAATCTGTGCTGCATGTGATCTAGGCTTGAACTGGGTAGCTGAAAAACTCGGAATATGTCTGCTTAAAAAGTCTAAATAAAATGTCTGGTTTTTGAGGGGGGTTTTACATCCTGCCCAACATGTCTGAATTTTAATGCTTGTATTTTCATTTAACTGTGGTTAAATGAAACAGGCTTTTTTTCCCCCCAGAAATCCTATTTCTCTTGTTTGTTCAGTAGAAAATCCAGAATTATTATCTTTCTGACCTTCTAACTTAATATTGGTTTTGTAAGCATTTAATATGAGTTGCACTCAGGGGAAATTGTTGCACATGATAAGTAATTTTTTGTTGTTCTTATTTTGCACGTACGCTCTGAAATCAGTGAGTTACTAAAATAAACAATGCCATTCATATTCAGATACTGTGTACACGTTTCAGCCATGAGGAATTACACGCAGAACATTCAGGGAGTGCAGACTGATTTGTGGCAAACATTTTAAGTAAAGGATGAGTTAGGACAGAAATGGAAAGGAAATAAGATTATTCCTTGTATGTGATATATCTACATTTGAATTGTCACTGTTCAATTATAGATGTGTTAGTGCAAATAAATTCCACTTAATAACCTGTGTTCTTTTTCTCTGGAAATAATTGATTTAAAGAAAGATCAGAGAGAGAGCAAAAACAGTTAGACTTGCAGAAGCCTTCAGTTCCTGCTATACCTCCGAAGAAACCACGGCCACCCAAAGCAAACCCTGTGAGCAGACCTGGTACCTTACCTCCAAGAAGGCCAGAAAGACCAGTTGTGCCTGCGACTCATGCAAGGTATTGTTCTTCCTCTGTCCAGTGCTTTTGGAAATAAAGGAAAATGCACCTGCACAGAATTTAGATTTTGCAGTTGATGCCACAGTGTGCAAAGAAAAATAATGATAATAAATAATCTTTCTAGTTATCTGGATGCATCATCACCATCTCCTCAAGAACAGCAGTTTTAGCCTGATCATTACTAGTTCATCTCCACTGATGAATTTGGTGTAAAGGAAATGTCAGTTTCCACTACAGAATATGTGAGAAACATCTACATCAGTGTGTTGTACTGCTGTTGATTTGCTTAGTCTGCCTAAATTATTCCATCTTAGCCAGAGCAATAAATCAGTGCCAAAGCTTGGATTGTACTAAGTGAGAAACCATGTTAGACAATGTAGGTGTCATGCACTGCCAGCTTGATTTCAGTCTTTTTCCCTTGATCATTGTAGATCAGTTTTTTAGCACACTACATGTGTCTTCTCAGAATGCCCTTTACGTTGATGCTACTTCAGAATTCTGCTGTCAAGTGATTTAATCTCTGATGTCGGTTGTTATTCTGTAGTTACATGACGCTCCTCATCGGAGGTGGTTACAGCCTTTAAGGAGCACTGGAAAACTAGGCTTGTGAACACATCTCTGCTCACACTGAGAAAAGCAGAGGTAGAACTTAAAGGCCTCACCTATAGTCCTGATTGTGTCTAGGTGGCTACTTGATGGTCATTAGGTTCTTGACTGTGCACTGCAGACTTTCTTTATGCAAAGTGCGTAGAAGTAGGTGAAAACCAGAAAAAAAGCAATTGTGTAAATTTGGCAAACTGCACGCCTTGCAGAAACAGTACTGTAGACATAGAAATAACTACTATTGAACTGTTAGAATAATTTGCTGCCATGGAACTAGTGAAATTCAAATATATTGACAGCAGATTAACTACCAGAATGGAGCGTAGGGTAGAGTGGAATAAAATAAAAATCCTAGGCATCTATTCCCCTCATTCTTCCACATATGCTTCATTAAACAAGTGCTCTCAGCATGAAATCTGAGACACATAAAATAAAGAACTGATGCCTGCCTTGTGCTGCTGGTTTCATCTCAGCGAAGTGCCCTGGCTGTGTGGCTCTAAGAACATACTCTACTAGCCGTGCACTCCTAACACAGCTTCTGTTGGACTCCTTGGCTCTAGACACTCTTGCCCAGGTTTTGCACGGTGTGGCCCAGACCTGCTGGCTTCTTGGCCATGCTTGAAAAAGTAAGTGCTTGCTATGGCCTTTAGATTTAGCTAAGTGATGTCTTACTGTCAAGACCAGTACCAGTACATATCCTACCATACTTTTCACTGGCTAAATAACTAACAGGGCAATTATTTTGTTCTGTCTTTTTCATGGAGGATTTTAAACATTATTTTACCTGGAGTTGTGGGCGGGTGTTTTATTGCTCTTCTGTTTTCCCGTTTTCTAACTACAAGATTATGTTAGTAAACAAACTGTGTATTTTTAAAGGTATTTCACATTTCTGGTTAACAAAGTGAAACAGCAGAGCTGAACTGCAGTCCTGCTTTGTTAATTACCCAAACACTGCTATTTCTAGCACAGAGAAAAATACTTCATTCTTTTTATTTAAAACCATTATATTTGAAAGAATTTTGCTTTTAAAAGTAGTTAAATTAAAACAGTAGAAGAAAAAGTGATTTTTAGAGTGATGATAATGCTATTCCGATGGTCATAGTGCTAGCATTTTCACTATGAGTTGCTTTATCAGCTAATTCAAATTAATGAATTTATCTCATACAGCTGTTCTGCCGAGTAAGCTTCAACTTACAAGGGTGTTCTGTAGGATGAGGACAGAAAGTGACCAGAATAAAAAAGAAATGTGGAACTCCAGATGAAAGGCACTTTAATAAAGGCGTGTTAAGTCAGTTTGGTTTAATAAGACAGTAAATATTTTTCAGGCACTCTGGTATCTGTTTCCAGAACCTGAAAGACCTAAGGCGATTAGAACAAAAATAGAACCAGCAGAATTTTTGCTGAACGTAGTGGGGAGAGGTGCCATAGATTTATAAAGTGATTCCCTTGAGAATACCATTGCTGGTGGTTAGCAGAAGAGGGTTTTTTCTGTTCCAAGTGCCTTCATTCTCAAGCATCTCACTGGCTATTTGTGGTAATAACTGCTTTTCCTTTTAAACATTATTTTCCTTCCTTCAAGGCAGATTAGGACTTCAAGGGCAATGGGGAGAAAAAAACCACGTGAGACAGAGAATAGCTGTCAATTTGCTGCAAAGGCTTCACAGCTTATTTAGATGTACGTGCGATTACACAATTTACTGATGAATCAGTCAATTCTCCTGAGAAGACAAGCACTAAAGACCTACACTGAGTGCATTTTCACTACCAGTCTAAACCAATCTTG
>PPHD01012590.1:0-17935 GCA_002909625.1 Bambusicola thoracicus | reverse complement strand
TTTTTTGTTTGTTTGTTTGTTTTTGTTTTTTTGTAGTTACTATGTACTATTACAATTGAAAGTCTACTTATCAAGAACTATATGGAGAAGTTTAGGGAATTATCTTAATTCTGAGAACTGTGGTCCTTGTCACCACATGAATAAATGCTTCTTACTTTTTTATGAATCTAGAGGAACTTATTACTTCATTTGACACAGAAACTCACCTAAGCCATATGATAATCAGACTGTAAGACTTTTATGGTCTGAACAAATCTATATCAGAAATGCTGTTTTATGCTCTGAAGATGAAAAACAAGAGAGAAATCTGGATACATAAGAAAATATTTGCTGAAGATTCAGAGAATTTATGTATATTTGCTCAGGGACATGATTTGGGGGATGGGGTGGGGTTTGTTGGAGTTAGGGTGCTATGGTTAGGTTGCAGTTGGACTTGATCTTTAAGATCTTTTCCAACCTGAGTGATTCTATGACTCTATATCCTTTTATGTGTTTAACAATAGTTGTAGCACTTGAGTAGAAATCTGTCATGCCAACTCCATGTAGTAAAACCCCTAATAACTAGTATGTTTTCTACAAAAAATAGCATTATGGGTTGTCTGAACATGGGCTTTTCTCTTAAGTTTGAAGAGGCAAATTATCATGACTGGCCATCATAAAATAGTGCAATAAAATGTGCTTTAATGCAGATTTTTTGATACATTTAGTCCTGCTTTTAGAGATAAAGAAAAAGAAACAAGTGTGGTGTGTAAATTGTAAAATATTATATAATTTTTTCATTTTAATAATATATATTTTTGTCTGGAGCTCTAAAATATTTTAAAAAGAAAATTTATCTTTTTCCTCTCTTTGAAATGAAGGTGCTAAGAGGTTTTTTTGTTTGTTATTTTTAATGGAAAAAGAAAAAATCTGGAAAAACCTTTCAGGTTATTTGGGGCTATTGTTTTCATTTAAGTTGAATCCTAAATCCTTGCGAACAAATGATCCCAAAAGGAGAAAGATGTTTCTTTTCAACTGAATTATTTTCCCTACAGACAAATTATATGTAGGCTCAGACTTCTACTGAAATCGCACTGACAGAAGAAGAGCCCATTTGCTTTTCAACTGTGGATCAAAACAAGTTTGCTCAGAGTTCTACTTGCCTCTGCAGTTGTAAGATTAAAACAACTTTGACAGATTGTTCAGTTTAGCCAAAGCAGGTAATTTCTTTGAGAAAGGAGAAGAAAATTTCATGTAGGGAATGAAAAGGAAAGTGTTTGTAAAAAAGAAGAGGAGGAGGATGAAAAGTAGTGCAGGAAATTTCTGTTCCTTGGCTGGTGAACAGCAAGATTATAATGGTTCCTGCTCTTAGCAGTCCACCCAACTTTATTCTGAGAGGCTTTCTCCTCTACATTTGGGATGTTTGAGATATTCAGAAAGTGATGTCTTAACAAGTTGCAGCTAGATGTAAAAAGCTGAATCAGTGCTATTTAAGTTTTGCTTAGTGCCCCTGCTGTTACCGGGTTCACTTAGTTCACATCCCTTGTTGTGTTCCTTTCTCTCACACCAGCCATCTCTAATTGATGATTTTCATTATTTCTGCTTCATTTTTGACTTAATACAAAGACGAATCATGATCTGTTTTACATTTATCTCTGTACTGTTTCCATTGCTCTGCCTGATGATGTGTGGTTGTGTGTTAGTTTAGATGTTATATTTTTTGCTTCAAGGATGCTATTATGACTGCAGTATAACATCCTATTGTTACAGAGCTGGTGAAAGCAGGACCAGTCACAGATTGTCTTGGGAGATTAAGGGAACATTCTTAAGGGCTGTTTTATTGGTTTGTTGTTATTGTTTGTTTGTTTGTTTCTGTGATCAAAAAGCTGCAGTGTAGAATTTAGTTTAGTCCAGAATAATTTTTGTGTATCTATCAGTTCATGACAATCTATTCATAAAATCCCTAGCTCGGTCTTGGGAACTGCTGGCATTCTTTCTGTGTGACCTTGCTGGCACTGAGCACAAGAGAACAGCTACTGCTGGCTTTAGATACCCAGACAGAGTTGTCATACTGGAAAAGACATGTGACACTGCTCTTTCAAACAATGATTCTTAGTGAAGACCATAGACCACTAGATGAACTCTGGTGCATCTAAACCACTCGTTGGGAAGAAACTCCCAACAATCTCTTGCTCTATCCAATTGAAGTTACAAAACTTCTAAATACTGTTCTCTTTGGAAACACTGAATTTGTAGGCTATATTGCATAGGGTTTAAATATACAACAGCTCTTCATTTTGTAGTGTAACACAGAAATCCAGACACACACACAAGATACAATAAAAATTCAATTCCTATTGTTTTTCTTTTGCTTATTATTTTCAGTCATTTTGCTCATTTGAGGCTGTTTAGGATTTTTTTTCCATCTCTTGCGTTTTCTTCTGAAAGGCAGAATTTTCCTATCTCCATTTGATGATTCCCTCATTTTAAAACAAACCTCTCCTATGAAAGCTCAGGTGTTTCCATGCATAGTTGGTAATGTACACTGCATGCTTTCTGAACTATTTCTCCCATTATCATCAGAAGTCCTTGCAACTAGCAGGGCTACTTACTAAAGCTGAAACTGGCTGCTCCTTCCCACAGGCAGTGCAGCTGAGCTATCATACAGCTCCCTTGGCATGTAAAGTTCCATGCTCACAATTTTCTATTATTATTGTCATAATGATAATGACAGAATTTCTATCTGAATTCATAGATTGTGAATACAATTCCCCAAATGATGTATAAATGGGGAAAAGTTAATTTTCTATCTCTTAGTTTAATCATATTGAAAGTAGATTTTTTTTTTGTTATTATTATTGTTTTCCTTTTCTCCCTCCACAGCTACTATCATTTTCTGTTGTTCACTTCAACACTAGGAAAAAGGGCTGCTCCAAAAGTAGCAACTCCAATATTATTATGTTGGCCCATAACATCAGAGGCAGATGTTGGTGGTATGGCAGTAAAGGTTGAATCTTCCTGCCAATATTCTGTTACGTGTTGTTGCCATGAGACAGATGGCAGCAGAGAGGCAGTCTGACAGAATGACCTCTGACATGGAAGTGTGTATGAAGTAAACGTGTGTCACTGAATTTCTCTATGGAAGAAATGGCACCCACTGACTTTTATCAGTGCTTGCTGAATGTCGATGGAGATCAAACAGTGAATGTGAGCTCAGTGTGGCAGTGGGTGGAGCGCTTCAGCAGTGACAACAGCAGTGTGAAAGGAAAGCCATTTGTGGAGATAGGTGCTGGCTGGGATCAGCTGACCACACTTTTTAAAATTAAAAATTCCCAAGCAAGATTTTGAAAAAGACATATAAATTATAACTTTTCTTTTTCTTCATAAGATAACTTTGAAGTCATTACTTCTGTGTCTCAGCTACTTAACACTATGAACTGAACAGTGGAGGATTGGAAGCTAGTTTTAGATTATGAGTTAATTTAAGTTTTATGCCCTTTTTGCAAATATCTGACATTAAAATTGGCATTATTTTATTGCTTTGCTTGTTTGTTTAAAAGGAAGATGGCTGAGAGACTCTCAAACCTGAGATACAGCTCACTTCTCCTGTAGATGAGAAATGCTCGTATGTATTTACTCATTTTTCCGTATAAAATAAGCTTCTGAGGTTATTTTAATGTTTATTCACAGCTCCTTAATGCCAGGTTGGAGAGCTGGCAGAACTTCTAAAAATAATTTCACAACCTAATTTCTCATCTTTAAAAAGCCTTTTAGAAAATACTTATGTTTATATGAGTGACAGAAAAGAGATCAGCATTATGTTCATATAATGAAGCATTAATAATCTAAATAGTAAGGGGAAAATAGATAATGATATCTGAAATTAATATGAGCATTCTGTGCAGCCTTAGTGCTCTCTGTATGCAGTGAAAACATATATGAAATCACACCAAGTAGTTTTAATATTTAATGTAATTAAATTTAGATTAAGATCCAGAGTTATTACCTTGGATGATGGTTTTACCTTTCTTAGATAGCTAATTGTTTTTGTGGTCATCAGGGATGTCTTTTGAAACTTATAAGTAACTTTTTCCAGAAATGGATTCTTAAATGTTATTCCAAGAAACTAATTTTTAATGATTATCTCTAGACACCAGTGCTGAGCAGGGACAAAGCAGCTCTAAAGCAGAAGATAAACTATCTCCTCCAATTCCCTACAGACTGACCAAGTAACATCAATAATGAGCTGAAGTAGCTTGGCAGTGTAATTAACCTGGAGTAATTTGGTATTATTGTTAATGAAAAAGGGAAGAAAGAGGAAATTATTTGTCCAGGTTCATAGAGGAAGCTGTTAGCATAGTCTGGAGCTAAATGCAGGTATCTTGGTCTGCAGTCTAGTGCTGTCACTGCAGCATTACTATGTGCTTCGTTTTCCTTCTCTGCTTGGAGAATAAACTCCCTTTAAAAAAAAAAAAAAAGAAGAAAAAGAAAGAAAGGAACAGGCTGATTGCCCTAGTTTTCAAAATAGATTCTGGCACTGAGATTTAGCATGCAATTTTCTTATAAGCAGTCAAAAATTAGTTTCCCAAAAGACAAAATATTTTTCCGTACTTTCTCTGAGCAATCTTAAAGGAAGAGAGAGGAGAAGGCTTAGAAAATTATTCTGACAGAAAAACAAAAAGAAAAGTTTATTTTAGACAAAATACAAAATCTTTCTGATCAGGCATATTGCTTGCCCCAAACACAGTGGTACTTCCGTGTGAGATATTTGCAAGGGTGGTAGCAGTGTGGAAGCACAGAGACATTAACATCTGTGGCTGATCAGAGCAGGCCATAGATGTGAGACACTGTAATGTTTCAGTCTGAGGGTGTTTACAATGGGCACACTGCTGCTGGAACCTACACAGAGCTGATCACACCTCTGTCAGGAGGCCATACCTTCTTAGGAGACATCACAACCTAATTTTGCTTTGCCACACTCCCCTTAGTCCCATAGTCTTAGCACTGTGAGCTCTTCATTTTATAACAGAGTACACAGCTAGGTTCTTGCTTTCTATGTTTTTCTCTCATGAGCAAACAGTTGTTTTTCAAGCTTGTTTTCTTTCTTTCTTTTCTTTCTTTTTCTTTTTTTTCTTGAGGTTATATTTTGTTCCCACACTGGGAATTTTGACACTTTTCTTTTCTGTGAAGGCTACTTTTTCTGTTCCTAGACAAACTAACATGTTTTCAAAACTATACATGACAGAGTCAGAAATGTTGGCAATTTTTTTTGTAACGTCATCTAATGCTGAAAGAACGTGATGTTTCTGGTTTGAATAATATGTTCTTTCAGTCTTGTAGTAAATGTCAGTAGTTAAGTTAGGAGCAGTGTTAGGAGAGTTAGGATGTGAACTGCTAAGGAACATTGCAGATACCTGCCCTAGGGCTGAGATCCTACTTTTTTTGTTACATTCCAGTGTTTCTTTGTAAAATGTGGATGCTTGCAGATGGATTCCAGGACTTCGAATGGACTTAGTAACTTCCAAAGATGGATATGTGAGAAGAAGGTATCTGAGACTTAAAATTTTGTGTTTGGAAACCAAGATACCAGTTATTTCTCACAGATTTAAAAATGTAGTCCTTGTAAGGATGATCCAACGATGTCAGAGGAGTTGGTTCTGCAGGCTCTGAGTCAGACTTTGGATCTGTGAACATTAAGTTTTTTTCCATACTAAATAACTTATTTTCCTGATGTTAGTCAGAAACATACCTTAGTTGAATGAGGATGAATGAGGATGTTTCATATGGACACATAGGTCTACATACCTGTAAACTGTATAAGAAGCTTCTAATGAATATTTCAAACAAGCATTTCCAGAAATAGTTTAGCAATATTTTAAAAATTCTGTCCCCTTTGCTCTTTGCAGCTTGAACTAGTGGTAATCAAAGAGCTTTTGAAATGGCTGTTTATGAGGGTGGATAGTGATAAGACAAGGGGGAATGGTTTTAAACTGGGACAGTTTAAAAGAAGAAGTTTTTCACACAGAGGGTGGTGACACACTGGAACAGGTTGCCCAAAGAGGTTGTGGATGCCCCATCCCTGGAGGCATTCAAGGCCAGGCTGGATGTGGCTCTGGGCAGCCTGGTCTAGTGACTGGCAACCCTGCGCATAATAGGGGGGTTGAAACTTGATGATCATTATGGTCCTTGTCAACCCAGGCCATTCTATGATTCTATGAAACTTGCATTCTTTGAGGCATATTGAAACAGGGAGACATTTCATTTGGAATAAAATTTCTGAAAATCTGTAATGTGGGCCTTTCAGAGTGCAGCACTTTGTACATGTAAATACAAAATATTTATGCGATCATGCAAAACAGAATAAAACCAAATAGTTTCTATTTGCTCCTACTAACTCTCTTGAAACAATGAGTCCCTGTTTAAATGTCTGATTCTGTGGTAACATCCATCAATAAACATTTACTCAGTTATAATGGTTTTTGAAGCTTTAAGAATATCATGCTAATAAATTAAGAATTCACATAATTTCAGATATTAATATAGGTCTTTTCTGTATATAAGATTTATAGGGTTATATAGGATAGCTGCAAGAAAAAAAAGGTCATATCATTTAAGTTGTAATTTTTTACTGGAAATTTATTTCCTTGCATTTGTGAATCTCTTCTTTCTTTGTTTTACATAGCAAGACTTCTGGTGTTCTGCAGCTGAAGCTGGACACCGTTTATATGTGAATAATCTTAGCTGCTTTACGAGGTAGGTGTTTGACATTGGAAAGAGTGTAATCAACACAGTATAAATGTTCTATTAATCTATAATGAAGAACAACTTTTGACTCTGATAAAAATACATAATACCGTACAACATGAACTACTTTGTTAAGGGAGCCCTGAAGCTGACAACTCGTGTCTCTCCTGGATGACAGGCAGGGGTAGCACTGAGAAGGGCCACCTATTTCCAGTTAGAGGCATCATGTTTAATTATTCCCAAGCAGTTACTGGGAGCTGTATGGATAGCCAGCACTGGAAGCTGCAGTAGCTTCTATTCACTTATTAGAGGAGTCTCCAGAGATGTCTGGGCAATTGGAGCAGCTGCCTCTCCATCTAGAAGGAGGGAGCCCAGGGAAATTCCAACTGTTTCTTAGAAACTTCAGCTCTGATTGCCAGAGGTGTTTGTGGATGGCTAACCCACCGATAATTACTATGGACATTAGTACTTGTCTCAGTTTTAGCTGCAGATGAAAGAGAACAATTATTTTTCCAGAATGTTTACCCTGGAGGGCCCAAATATGTCTAGGTGGTTTTTTTTTTCCTATTTTTTTCTTTTTTTTCCCATTTGACTCAGAGAAACTAAGTTAGTAATAAAGTTATTTCCACATTTTTAGATGCATCATCATTACTGTGTAAACCTGCACTGCATTTTCTGTAAAATGACTAAAGTTGCAGATCAGATATCTATACCTTTTCTAATCACAGCACAGTTGCTCTGGACTGCGTTACCATTTTAACCTAATATAACTGAGGCAGAAAGGGACCTGATGAAAAATAAAATATAAGGAAGGCTTCTTCTCTCTCCATCTGCTGGAAAACAGAACAAACTTAAAGTCTTTCATAACCAAAATAAATGGATTTTTTTCAAATGAACTGGATATAGTCCATTTTTTATGTTTCTTCCACTTTTGCTTTTTTTTCTAGTGTTACATAAAAATCCATTCTGAGGCAAAATTTAAAAACAAAAACAAAAACAGTTCTTTTAATTGTCATGCAAATGTATTCTTAAAGTAGATAAGAACATCTTTCCAAATGGAATGATTGACTCTAATGAAACGAATCTCTTTGGAAATACAAATGAATGTACTCTCTTATAATTCAATAACAACCAAAGTGAACCAAAATATGTAAATGTATTTAAGCCTATTCTGTGATGAAAATAACATTATCAGTATATGGAAAGGTAAAATGTCATCATTCTTTCTTCAGGTGCTGTTGCTTTTGTATCTTCGTTGTCATTCAGGCTGATATATCAGATGTCTATCAGTCCAAATTAAGCTTGGTGGATAAAGAATTGTTTTATGAAGGAATCATAACTCTGTAAGATTTGACAAAAATGAAGTCAGGAGTGAAAAACTGGTGGTTCAGGAGAACAGCCTTCAAGTTTTTTGGGAAATAAAAAGGAAAAGTGAATTACCTCTATTGGCTGAGAAATAGGATAAGAAACTCTGGAAAGAAAAGAGCGTATAACATGAATCAAAAGAGCATTTGAAGAGATACAAGGAATGTGGTATTTTTTATAGGTAAGATATAATGAAGTTGCAGCTTGGATAGAAGATTTAAATGCATACTCCATTTGCTTGAAGAGAAGGAGTCCTTCAAAATAAGAACACATTAGTTTTTAGGTTAAGCAAACAGAATTTTATTCTGTTATGTTATTGAAATGAGCTGAGCCAATAAAATGCAACATTCCAAAGTTACTGTGGATCACTGTCTTGGGATAAAACTAATTTTTTTTCAAAGTGGCTGGTATGATGCTGTGTTTTGGATTTAGGAGAAGAATAATGTTGATAAAACACCAGTGTTTTTGTTTTTACAGAGCAATGCTGCACAGAGTCTAGGACTTCTCAGCTTCTCATATAGCCTTCTCAGTGGGAAGGCTGGGGGTGCACAAGGAACTGGATGAGGACAGAACCAGGACTCTACTTGTGGCTGCTCAGGTGATACAGGTAATTAAAGAAATCATTCATCAAATTGTTGAACATGAATGCTTACAATGTGAAGAATAAATCCCAGCAAATAAGCTTCCAAATTTGACAGTAATCAAGTTATTAAAAAGGACGTCCTGATATACAGTTTTCTAAGAAGGAGAATTCTGAGAATAAAGCAGATTTTGCCCAAGCCTGTGGAGCTTTGTTTCTGACATGCTTATATTTTAATTTTAAAAATGCTATAAGTAAAATACTTCAGCAGTGGCAATGACAGAAGATAAAGGGGTTGGTTCCGAGAAGTATATTCACACAAGAGCTATAGGAAAGATCAAGAAGTTTGTGCAAATAAGTTTAATAAACACCGGAGTAAAAGTTTCAAATGCCATAAAAGTTAAGCAATTAATATTACTAAATGGTTTTGTCCTGTATGCTCTTATCAGTAGAAAGAACGCAACGAAACATCATATATACCTCAACATCACAGGAAAGGTTCTTGCAGGTAGTTAAAGAGAAAGATTGATGTGCTTTAAAAAGAAATGGAATTTCGTAAACTGAACTGTATTACATATGACTGTTGAAACCAAAACTGACTTATATATCCAAATTTCTCACAAGAATATGTGATTTAAAATGGACTACATTCGCTTGCTAGTATCATAAGTTTTTCTTCCAAAAGGCATTTCTGAGTTGATAAACTATGTTACTTCAGCAGATGAAAACCTAGGAAAATAAACTAAGACAAAGAAGAATAATACCACACAGACAAAAAACCTACAATTATAAATGCTAAATTATATTTTTAATGTGATAAAGTTATTTCATGGATACTATTTAAAGACATGACTGTTCCAAAGTCTTTTGATAAAAATCCTCTTGGGGTTATTCTACAAAGATGATGACAGTGATGACAGTACTTTTCTGATGTCTTTCACCTATAGATAGCTAATGCTCTTAACTAACAACATAAGATTTTCCTCATTATAGTGAGTTGATATCATAATCCTTAAGGTTAGTAAACAGAGATTTGACTGGGCAATTAACAAATTCATGAAACAGGTCAGAGGAAGGATAGAGATTTAAAAGAGTCAAATCCTTAGCCATTGATTCTAGATAGTGGACTGATGTTTAAAACAGTAAGAAAAGAAAAACAGTAAATATGGCAACATGCATAGATTACAGTTCATAACATATTGGTTGGCAGATGCAAAATCCTTTCCTTAGGATCTCAGCAGTGTGAGTGATCAAGAAGAGATCTCTTTCAATGCGCTGATAAAATATGTGGGTGCATCAGAGAAGGAATGAAAATACAAGGAAAACAGAGGCTGTCAACAGAGGTCATATGTTTTTAATTTTGATACTCTATTTAGATTTCATTTCCATCATGCTGTATAACAATAAGATGCGCATAAACTTAACAGTGAGTACAAGAAGTAAAACTGCACTGACGTACGGAACAACATTCTATTTATTACATAGTACTTTTTATATTTTATCTGTTCTCCTGAAAATATTTGTTCAAAATAATTTAATCTGAATGAGCAGTGGGACGACGGAAGCTTAACTAAAGGTTGAAATTTCATTTCTTGACACTGTTCAATATTTTGAAGTCTTGCCATTTTGCAGTGGAATGGAAACAAAGCCTTTTACAATCTGTTCTCAAAGGCAGACTGTGTTAAATGTCTCTCTCCAGACCCAAACATGCACTTCAGAGAAAATACACACAGTGTACTTCTTTGTAGCTAGCGCTCTGTGCTGCTAGGAAGCCCAGTGCTCTCTCCACCTTAGAGTTTAGGTTATTGTCACGGGCTGTTCTGAGCCATGGAGGTCAAGAGGCTAAATCTTTTTCTCACATACTCACAAAGAAAGTAGATCGTATTAAGTGATTTAGAGAAAACATGTTTCACCAACCAAAATGCAGTGAATATTTGACACACAGTGCCTTGTGAGAAAGATCTCTATCACTCTAGCCCCATTTCCATGCTCATACCATTTGTGTAAGCTGCTACCTTGTTCTTAAAAGAACAGCTTTCTGTCCAAATTCTCTAGTAAAACTTGGAAATTAACACATATTTTTTTTAGTCTAGTCATTTTTTTTCTATGAAGATAAAAAAAAAAAAAATCACGTCAGGCCAACAGAGTTGCTTTATTTTGTACCCACAGTACCAGGCAAATAAGATGCCAGAAGTGGTCTTCACCACAAAAGTGCACCTGTCTTAAGCCCACAGAGAACTGAAAAAGTTTCTACCCTCAGGCACATGGATAAATAAGTATTTTAAACGACTGCAAATAAAAATCTGTAGTGGTATCTTCAGGTAGCATTCTCCAGTTTCTAAATCCATCAGAGGATCTTGAGGTCAGGTTTACTTCAGTACCTATTCATCTTATTTGGGTTATTTGTTACCTGAAAGGGAGAGAAGGCACTAAGCTGTTTCTTATTTGCTTGGCCTTTCCTCCAATACTAGTTAAACAAAACTTGCCTTCAGCAAGACCTAAAATTAGTGTCTAGTTTTTGGATTAGAAATATAATTGGAGAGCCAGGAAAACAACAAGTACAATCCTACTTTATACTTCACAACATGTTGCCTACTTAATAGTTTTACTAATTCTTCCCTAAAATCTCTTTTACTTGCTAAAAGCAGGATAAAGCATGTATAGAATCCAGACTTCCATATCCATAACCATGGGTACACCTGTTTTGACCAAGTTCCTCAGAGTCGCAAGTCTGGCATCTTACTTCCCTACACTGGAAACAGAAATTTCAAGGCTTAGAAATTCAAAAAGGCTGCCTCTTGTAATGTTTACTATTTTGACTTTCCTCTCTGATCTTCACTTCAGCAAGAGGTGTTTTGCACCATAGTTCCTCTCCTCTTCCTCCAAAGCATATTCCTCTTAGAGTATAAAAGCCATTTTAAATACTTGTTCCTCTTTTCACAGTTTTTTATATATGAAACGTATTTAATGGTATTCTTTCTCCCTACCACATATTGTAATGATACTGTAGAAAATTTGGCTGACTAATTTTGATTGATCTTGACTTTCACTTTTGGATTTCAACACCACTATATTTTTCCTCTTTACTCTGTTTAAGGCAGGTAAGTACTCCACTGCCTTTCTGGGTATGCATAGCAAAACTCATGTACTTTTTCAAGATAGCCCAGGCAGAAACAGAAATCATGTAATATGTAAGTATTTCATTAAAAAAATTATAAAATAAAAAATGGTTTTATGGTATATAATCTGAAAAATGCAATCTGAGGTAAAACATTCAGTCTCCCAGAACACCAATGAACTGGTTTCTTCTGAAATGATTATTCAGGTGTTGGTGGTTAATATTCCGCTAATTTTCTACTTGAGAGGAAATGAAGTTCTGCAATCAAATTTATACATATATTGTATGTATATCCAAATATTTGACTTCATCAAAGAAATTTATTATTCTAGGAGTAATAGTTATAATGGAAAATATTATTCTCAAAGCTAGATTAAAGTAACTCCGTTCACATGGGCTCTTGTTAATGTACTATCAGCACAATGACAAGATCTTCAAATATTGTACAAAAATATTTACCTAAATGTTGCAACTGCTACATTTGAAGTATAAAGTTGTTACTGTCATGGCTTTGACATCTATAAAGGCAACTCTACATGTGAACCTCTGAAGGATCAGATCTCAACTGTTCGAATGTTTTAAATAGATATATTTCAAATATATACATAAGACAACAGCTAAATCTTCCAGATGTCATGTGGAGCAGTTTTCAAATCCCTAAGCAGGAGATATATTTTAAATCTTCATTAAGTAAAGATAATATTATTCATAGTGTATATTGACATAATCACCAAGTTCCTGTCAAGACTAATGAAAAATACATGCTTTTTTTCCTGTTAGGAAAAAAAGAAAACATAGTCTATAGTGCTCATTACAACTTTTGAACTTTGATTCTTCAAAGTATGAGATGAAACATCAGACAATGTTGCAGTAGGAAATAAGGTTACTATGTCAGTCAATGATTGTCTTGTAAAGCAAAAGTCAAGGGCAAGGAATGTCTACTGGATTCTGCCAGGTGGAAAACAACAAGCATTTTTCTTGCCAAAGTGGTTTTGCACTCACAAATGACATAAGATTAGCTCTTTACCCTGGCCTTCACAATACAATCATCTGGTACAATTGGTTCAGGTCCTTATGAGAGCAAACTTCTCAGAGTAAGCTGGAAATGAGCAACAAAAACATCTAGAAAACATATCATATTAACACATTATACCCTAATACTTTAAGTTTTTAATTTTTCCTCTGTTACTCAGTGATGCTCTATGTTCTATGCTCCATGAAATATTTTAAATAATATATGACTACTTTGTACAGTTTAACAAGGCTAGTCATTAGTTGCTTTCTTAACAGTATTGACACTTCATTAAATATCTAGGAAAAAGAGTTATTTCCATTGATATGAGACATTGATACTTAGACATGATTAATTACTGTAGTTCCACTGAAATTACAAACAGCTCATTAAAGCTCTGTTGTTGTGTATTGACAGTAACAATTTTGTAGTTGAATTTACATTCTGCTAATCAAGACAGTTAACAGACACTGTTTCTACTCAAAGGGAACTTTTCTAGTAAAAAACATGCTGCAAATAATTAAGGCTGTGCAATTCATTTGATAAAAAATTCATAGGCTAATCTGTAGTCCAACGTATGCTTAAACCAAGTGCATGCTTGGATTAAACTAATTAGGACTTTTAATTTATCCTTGTCCTGTACTGATGAGAAACACTGCAGTGAATATAAACACATACCAATAATAAAATTTGTTCTATTAAAATGTTGTTAGTAATGATCAGTGAAGTATATAAAACCCATTCCTATAATAAATTTTAAGAAAGCAAATGTGTAGCCTTTCTGTCTCAGAATTGTTTTGATGCTATTATAATGATCGAACCCTAAAAGAATTGTTTCTCCATGTAATGATATCAGTATTGGAAATTCCATTCAATAACCATTAGAACAGTTTTTAAATTTACGATCTATATATTTCTGCATAGATATGTTGGTCCTTGGTGTCAGGTAGATGCTGGTGCTACGACAGTAGAGGCTGAATCTTCCCACCAATATTCCATTATATTATTATATTTTGTTATTGTGTGACAGATGGCAGCAGAAGAGCAGTCTGGCATGGAAGTACATATGAAGCAAAGGTGTGTCAGTGAATTCCTCCATATGGAAAAAATGGCACCCACTGACATTCATCAATGCTTGCTGAAAATTCACAGGGACTAAACAATAGTTGTGAGGACAGTCAGGTGGTGAGTGGTAAGTTTCAACAGTGGCGACAGTGACATGAAAGACAAGCCACATTTTGGGCAGGCATGCTGATTTTTACAAGCATTGTATGAAGGCTTTTGTTCATTGCTGGCAAAATTGCATAACCAACAGTGGTGACTGTTGAAAGACAGTTTTAAAGCTGCAAATTTGCTCTACCTGATAGTGTTATTGTGCTTTTTGTAGCTCGTATAGTTTTAATGGAAATTAATAGGAGACATTACTTACAGTCTGATGGATTTAGAATAGGGTGTCTGCTATCTATTTCAACCTTCCTAGAGATTTATGACGACTGACTGCTGCTTACCTGATGTGCAAGTATCTGTAGGAGTTATCAAATCTTCCTATAGGTAGTTTTCAATAATAACTAGTGTGACAAGATTCTTGATGAGGGGAATTGACTCTGGGCCTTAAACACAAACCAAGAGAGCAAAAGTTTAAAATAATAATTGGAAAATTTCTATCGGCAGCTGCCTGTTTCTATTATTTATATTTACTTATAATAGCAGAGTATGATGATGATCTTTCAGAGGTGCGATAATGCTATAAGGAGCTGTAGAAATTAGCTTCTTAGTCATAATGTTGGTTTTCCTTATTTTCACATTGAAATTGTGTAGGTTTCTCTAGTATCATCAGATTAATGAAAGTAGAGCTCTCTGCTTTAACTGAGCTGTCCTGAAGCACTTTGCCTGGGAATATGCTTTCAGACAAGGAATATTTTTTCTTTGAGAATCTATCACTGAAAGTTGCTTATATCATCCAGAATTAAACAGGAAGAGCTTCTCATTACATTTTTTTGAGCTTGAGCTTGTTTCTGTTTAATCTGGTTTTGCGTTTAGTCCACCAAAACAACAACCACAAAGGATTTGCAGAATAATGCTATAGAGTTTCTGGAACTTTTATTATCAAGAGAGAGAAAGGTAAATTCCTGACAAGAATAATTGCTATGTGTCCTTTAACTTCAAAGAATAATAAATATCCTCAGAAAATCTCCTCTTAATTATCTGTTTGAGTGAAGACAGATATTTTTAATGGTTACCGTAACTCTTTACTGTTAGGCAATCAGATCTTTATAAATGCTGAATTGTGCTATTAGATTGTTTTCTTTAAGGAATTTATTAATTCATTAATCACTTTATAATCAAGGAAAATGTCTGTAATTACTGAAAATAAAAGAAAAAATAAAAAAAAGAATACAAAATAGTTACATATCAGTAACTATTCTGAGTTATGTGAGGGAATTCAGGTAAGAATGGGTACACAAGCATTCAGCTCATTCAGGGAAGTTACTGACTTTTTTTTTTTTTTATAAGCTCCTTCTTGTCTTCCTCTATCCCTGGCAATTACCCTAACCATTCCCTATGAGACCATTGTTGCTGTGGTCTTTAAGTGCTGCTTTTCCAGGTTTACAGCAGGGCAAGGTAAAGGAGTTCTGCTTTGTTTAAGGACTTACCCTATCAGGGATCAAGATAAAGAAATAATTAAAAGGATCTGTCACTTCTCAAGCATAGGTAAATTATTCACAGAAGTTGCCATGTACTTTGATGCCATAGGAACACATTAGAGTGACTTGCCTGAATATCTATGCCCTCGAAGAGATCTACTGTCTTCCTTGTGGTTGGAGAAAAATCACTTTGAAACCCCAGAGAAGAAAGATAACACACACCTTCTGAGGTGCTGAAGGCTCTTCTAATAGATGATACTCCTTAATAACTGTTCACAGGAAAGAAAAGTAGTAGAGTAAGGGAAGAATTATGACGTACTTTCCTTTTGCGGTCCTGAGAATGCCAAGGCTGTGCTTCTTTTACACAAGTAAGATTATGAAATACCTCCACCCCAATTGCACTCTCTCCTCTTATGCAATGGGTATGATGAGTGTGGGATGTTAAGAGTGAACTTGGATGTACTGTGTTCATCAGGCTGTTTTCAAAGACTGTCACCTTACAGTAATCTAAATGACTGGCTTTAGAAGAGGAAACCTTTATTCAACGGTTGTCTAGATTAAAAGACAATCATGTTCTGTACAGTTCCACTGGAACTAGTTATATTTCTTCTTAATGAGACCCTCTTGTGTCTCAGATATTCTGAAACAAGAAGGATCTTGTTCTCTTCCAGGGATGAGTAGAAATTTAGGTGGGGTAACATTTTTTTCTACTGTGCACGAAGCTTTTGTTTATTTCACTTGATATTGAAGTACATGATAAGGATGAAAGACTTGTTTTTTTTTTTTTTTTTTTTTTCTGGATTAGAAATTGCATTGTTGTACTTAAAGGATAAATATCCTTACTGAGTTTAACAAGCAAATTATTAAGGATTTGTTACTACACATGAAAAACGGTGCAAAACCTTGGTGCATAGGACACAAGAGGAATTCCAAATATTTGAAGTATTCTTTTAAATTTATTATATTTGAAACACTGCAACATAAATTATTCTACTGTGTTGTTATGGCAACTTTAGCAGAGCTGCCTATAAAATTGCATTCTCTGATAAAGTAGTGGAATTAATTTATCTGATTGGATATATGCTGCAATTTCTGCAAAAGCAAATGGATGCAAGATTCTTTTTCCCACTTTTTATTGTTACTGGTTTCTTTAATCTTTATACAGATAGATCTACCTGTGCAATAAATTCTACATGTGGTGGAATTGTACATTAAATCTGTTTATGTAGAATTTGATTCAGTGAAAGTTTTGAATGAGAAAAATTAAGCATGAGAGAAATCTGTCTTGCATTTAATCATTGTGCATTTTAAGGGATACATTCAAGAAATGCTTTTTCTCTTTCAAATGAGGAATTTGATTACAAAATGCCAATACTTCCAGAGTATGAAAGCAGAATTAGCATTTTTAATATATTTTATGAAGAGTTTTATAAGAACTTCAGTATTTTTGAAAATACAAGTATCATTGTCCATTTGACAGTTGTCAATGTAAGCCACTAAGGATTTGCTAATTGTGCCCTCCGTATCATATTGCACAATTCTAAATATACAGTAAAGCTAATTAGCTGAGAATGTGTAGTGGCACTAGCAAAATATTTTGAGATATTTTTATTTTCACTGGCATGAAAAAATCTTAAAATATTCCTATTAAGAGTTTTCTATTAAGAAACATTGTGTTATAAATATTTCTATAACAGTTAAAAAATTTTATTCTAACAGAAGCAAATATACGATATCTGTCTTTATTTCTAGAAAGAAAACCAACCAGATAATACTGGCAAGTACTATAAAATATATCTGTTTTCCTTCCAGAGCATCTGGTCTTTTGGCAGACACCCCTGGCAGATCTGTTACACTGCAGGCTTAGAGTTTCATTGGCTGAGAAATTTTTTAATTGTTTGGATTATTTAGCTGAGTGGGAAACAGACACTGACATTCCTATTATGTCTGATATTTGAAAATATAAATTTGCCTAAGACTTTCAGGGGGAGACTCTGCAAGTATGGCTATTTAAGAAATTAGATTACATTAGTTCTTGGGAAATTCATTCTGACTATAGCATTGCATGTAAAAAGCATCTGCCTTCTAAGGAATACATAATTTCTACTTAAAGGAAACAAAACAAAAACAACAAAAAAGTCTAGACATAGACTTTTCATCAGACGGAATTTTTTTCAAAATAAAAGGTTAGCACTACCTAGAAGGGAGGACAACACAGATTTCTGATTAGCCTTGTTTACAGCAGTTTTTCTTTAGCTGAAAACTGCTGGTTGGGTTCTTTGCAACATGGTTGGAAGAAAAAAAAACGTATTTGACCTGTAAATTGTTCAGGTTGTTTGAGTTAAAATGATTGTTCAGCCTGGAGAAGAGGAGGCTCAGGGGAGACCTTATAGCTCTCTATAACTTCCTGAAGGGAGGTTGTGGTGAGCTAGGGGTCGGCCTTTTCTCTCGTGTAGACAGGGATAGAACTAGAGGCAATGGTTTCAAACTGC
>PPHD01012589.1:0-17935 GCA_002909625.1 Bambusicola thoracicus | reverse complement strand
CTGCTAGAGCTCTTCAGAAGTACTGACTTATAAGAATAGGTTATTTTGTTTCCATCTCACTAAATTGTTATTAACTGCACTTCAGTTTGCACTGAAGCTTTTATTAACAATGATTAGATTGAATGTTCAACCAGAATGGGTTCAACCAGAATAGTTCCATACCCAGTGACTGTGGCTAACTTTGCTAATTATCCTGTGTGCAGAATGATGACTTAGAGACACATCTACTGAGATACTCCACCTGCTTCTCTGCAGAAATAGTGTCAGGACTTGATTGATGCCAGTAACTTGGATCCTTCTAAGATTACATTCATGTTAGCGTTAAGTTCTCAGGTTTTTTGAAGGGTAGGAAGCGTCTCCCTATAAAACCTATGTGGGAGACATCTTTTCTAGGCTTTTTGCTCTTTATTTTTCTTTATTTCACCATTATTGACAGCTGTTGACTCATTTGTCAACAGCTGCTGAATGTGTCCAAGTGTGTAAGCTGTCCCTGGAGCTCCACCAGCTAATTTTTCATCTCAATTTACTAACAAGTCGTAGGCCTTTTTCATTAAGCTTACATATTCTGCAAGATTCAGTTATAGAATTAGTCAGAATCTAAGCTCTGTAAGAGATAGATACTGACAAAGGGCTTTTTGGAATCAAGCCCATCTTCCACGTGTGTGCTATATTAACATACTAGAAAGTAAGCCTGCATGATGGACCAGTGCTGGCAGCTCTGAGGCACACTGGCTTCTTGCACATTCACTGTAGGTTGTTCTCTGTCCCCATTGAAGTTAATAACATGAATGACTGACTTTTGTAGTCACTGTCATATGATTTAGGGAATATCTTTTTTTATCTTATGGATTCATAATGACCAGTATGCCCTCATAAAGATACTTTACTTTTCTAAGTTATTCTTTAGCATCTGCACAATTGGGTACTTGTCTTCTTTATAGATCAAAGGAAATTTTAGGATGTAAATATTAAATATCTGATCAAAGATTTCATAGATAAGGCAAGCTAGAAAACTAGGTATGAACTTATTTTTTGCTGTCATGAGTGTCTTCTATCTTGATGGTCAGGACCATCATGACTTAAACCACACTGCTCTGTTTAGTCAGCAGAGGCAGAATTATTGACTTTGTTAAGAAATAATGATTTTAAGTATCATTAGTGCAGAGCTGCATTTCAGCAAGAAATCCTAGCGAGGTGAGGGGACGTGTGTATGACCTTCAAAATCTGCTGACAGTCACCTACTACTGCTAGCTAGAAAATAGATTCAAAATAACAATAAATATGAATTATAACTTTTTTATGTGTTCTGGGTATTTGTCCTAATTATTTGTTGGACAGAACATCTGGACTCTATGCCACTACTTAAACATTATTTTAAAACTGCATGACAGCTTAGCAAACTTTCTCTTGATGAGCAGAAGTTACCTCCCAAAAATACCCATTAAACTGTTTTGGGCTTTGTTTTTTTTTGGTTTTTTTTTTTGCCACTTACTAGAGACTGTCCCAGTAGTTAACTTCCCAGGGCTTTGCCTGAGGCTGAAGTAGTTTCTAACAATCCATCATTAACTTCTATGACAACCATGTGTAGGCTGTGATTGTCAGAATTAACCATGACATACTGTAGGCCACCTACTGCCATCTTAAAAAATGCTGTTAAACCAGATTTTGCACCATTGCTAAGCGACTGGGTAGGACAATGAACAAGGAATGAATTTATTTTATGTAGTCTTGAAGGCAACTTCATGCTGTATTTTCTTAAGCCCATTCTTAATATCTTAAATGTCTACTACTGGAATCACCCATTCTTCAGTATCAATGTCACACTGTCTTGCACACATCACAAGCGTTCTCATTTCTGCCTGAAGCCATGTGCAAATCACTGTAGGGGAATCAGAATCTGCAAGCAAACCTGATGAACTGGAAACAGTCATAAGGTACAGGGTGGATTGCTGATCTCCTGCTATGAAGAAAATATAAATATGCAGCTTTAGTGCCTCAAATTCCGAAGTTATTTTTCAGAACATGCTTCTAATAACACAAGCCATGTAATTGTTTCAGGTTCTTGTAACTTATGTACTGATTGTGTCTACTGTGATTGTGTTATATGTTGTACCATCTTGTACCTGAGAACTCCCTGTCTTCCCTTGAATGAGTCTGCAAGACAACTCCAGTGCCCACCTTACAACCCCCTCAAAGCCCCAGACAACACATCTGGTGATTTACATGTTGATGTTGCCAATATATAACCATGTTTCCGATGAAGTAAATCATATTATGCTTTATAAAAAAAAGAGAAATCTCTTGTCAGTCATTTGAATGGGCATCTTGCCTGAGAAAATGTCTTCAAAGTTGTATTAATACTGTGAATGTACCAGAAGAAAACCTATACTTTTTCTAGACTGACTTCATTATGGAGTAAGGAAAATGTTCACGCACAGTGGAAGATGTTTTTTTTTTTCTTTTTCTTTTTTTTCTGTGAATAAATATTGATATTTCAACATTTTATATCATGTTGAGAACCTCCTATGGGCAGAATACTTACTATATCTGTTTCTATATTTAGTCATGATTGACAGGAAGATGGTACCTTTTTACTCTTCTAGGTTGAAAAACTTGTAGTACTGTTTGGGCCAATCATGTACACTGAAATGGAAAATAGCTGAGTTGTAAAGAAGCTCTTGTGTGATAAACTGAAGGATTTGCCACCAGTATTCTCGTTCACAGATCTTCAGATAACTGGCTTTTTCTCAGCAGCACAACAGTTTTTCCTTATGTTGTAATCTGTAATCACTGACATCCACTCCATCCCTTCTTCTAAACCTACTTGGCCACTTCTCCCGTCTTATGTATGCACAATTTGATTTCTTTTTACAAACAGTTGTCTTTATTGATTAGTATCTTGCATTTTTAAGTAACTTCTCCAGCTTGTTGATATTTTTGAACCACAGCCATGTTTCAAATGCTCAAATCTCTACAATGCTGTCATTTACATGTTGAATAAGCATCCTTACTGCATCATAGGAGGCATAAATAGCAGTCTTCAGTGGCACTGGATCAAGACTAGTCTTTTATAGAGCTCAGCTTTTAATAATTGCTAGTTTAATGGTGAGCCACCAGAAAGTATTCGAAGTGTGGTTTTCGGACAAGTACATCCATTTATAACAGGTTCATTTAACCTATTTTTCTTTTAGAAACATAATACGGAAATATCATGTGAGATAGTGTCAAAAATCCTACTAATGGCCAATTGATGTTTGCTTTTCTCCCTGTTTGCCCTGTACTCAGACACTTAACTTATATCTATGTGTGCACAGACAGAATAAGATGGCATTACAGATTTATACAGAAACAGCATAAAACAGAGAAGGTAGTGTTCCAAGCAGAGCCTTCTGCTCCAAGGGGAATTTTGGAATTGCTTTGTTGATGAGAAAGTGGTTCTGATAGCCTATTAAAAATGCTGTTTTATTTTCTCAAGCTTTAGGGAGAGGTAGCTGAAGCTCATGTCCTGTGCATGAAGGGGGGCATCAGTATGATAAATAATAGCAGTGCTACCTCCATGAAAGAGACCTTTCTGTGTAGTTTTCTGCGTGTATCTGCATCTCCTGATCAAACAGAAGCTTGCTTATTGCCCTTTTGATAGGTTATGGGTTAGATCTAAGAACAATACCTTTCCAGTAAGTGCAGCTGAAAATAGTCTACTTAGAAAATTCTGAAAACTCTGCTTTTTAAGCTTGGAACTGTGTTAAGAAGATAGGAGCTAAAGGAACTGGTTTTGTGGAAAGTGAGAGAGATGCATTATGACGAATGAGAGACTTTTCACCTTTGTACCTTTAGAATTAGTAATACTTGCACTCTGCATGTGTTGACCATGTGGTGTCATGGACTTCAAGCCATGCTGGACAGACATTGTCCCCTCTGTGCAGCTGCTCAGAATTGGCCCCAGGGAGGGGGCCAATACTTGGCTTCTCTGGGAGTACTCTCCCTCAAATGTTTGTAAACTTGCTAGAAGTGCACTTATTTGCCACTTGCCTTGATCCCAAAGTCTAATTTTGCTCTAGGTTGCCTCTACTAATCCTAACTGTATTTGCAATAATATATCACTGTAGAGGAGTTTTCCTGAGGCCATTTGCAAGGACAAATGGGGCTTGTAAATTTGTGCACCAAGGGTAACATGAGTTTCCTGCTATGTGGCTACTGCATAGGTAATATAAATACTGCTCCATTATCTTGCTTCATGCAGTGTGCAGCTGGGCGGTCAGGTTGTTTGTAAGGTACTTCTTGCACAAAGGCAAATCCCTCTCTTTGCTATGGATGAGCACGTAACCTGGTAGAAGTTGTTTATTCTCCTATGTTATAGGTGAAGTTGAGGCGGGGATGGAGGGGCAGAGGTTTCCCCTTGTTCCACTGAGAAGACAAGCAATGGATCTGCTGCTGTTTCTTTCCATGTACTCCTTTTCTGAAGAGGATGTTATCCATGTCAGGGAGGAGGCAATGCATAAAGGGAATATCTGCTTTTTTGCTTTTGTTAGTCATGTTAGCCTGTCTCTTATGTATTTTTAGTCATGTGGACTTGAATTGTTCTAGGTTTGTTGTGTAACAGAGTGGGACTTTTAGCTGGCTGGTGTCTTCTGGAAAGAACAGAAGCTTGTAGGGTAGGATTGTATTTCTAATGCTGGCAATAGAGTCGGAGTGGCTAGTGTGGGGTTAAACCCTAATGGATAAACCCTGATATTGCAAGAGGGAAATGATTCTGTTGGCCTGTTGTTGCTGGGGACACTTTTCAAATCTTGCTGTTTCTGACTGAGTCTGTCTGGTGTGAGCATACTTTATTATTATTGATTTTTTTTTTAATATAGCTTCTTTCCATGCTAAAGCAAAAAACATTTTTGAAGCCTCAACGCTTCTTTCAAAATATATTTGAGCTACAGTTTCCCATGATGCAATTTGCTATGAAGTTGCTAACAGATTTATACAAGGGCTGCTCTGAAAATAATGCCTCCCTTTTTATTGTGTTGGCCCGCAACATCAGAGGCGGTTGTTGGTGGTATGACAGTAGGGGCTGAACCTTCCTACCAGTATTCTGTTACATTTTTTTTCCATGTGACAGATAGTAGAAGTGGGGCAGTCTGACCAAATGATGTCTGACATGGAAGCGTGTCTGAAGCAAAGATGGGAGTTGAATTCCTGCATGCAGAAAAAATTGCTCCCACTGACATTCATGAATGCTTGCTGAACATTTCAAGAGACGAAACAGTGGATCTGAGCACAGTGAGATGGTGGGTGGTGTGTTTCAGCAGTGGCAACAGCAACGTGAAAGACAAGCCATGTTCTGGATGGCCATGCACAGCTGTCACACCACAAAATGAAGAGCATCTTGATAAGCTCATCCACACAAATCAACAGATTACAACCAGAAAACTGTATATTATCAACTTCATCCATGCCAACAATGGTGGCGTTGTTGAAATGACACAAAATTTAAGCCATGTGGGTCTCCCAAATGCTCACACAAAACGAAGGAGCACCATCTGAAATTTTGCCAAGATCTATGGAGCCAATACGAGGCTGAAGGTGACAATTTACTGAATCGTGTCATTACTGGAGATGAGACATGATGCCACCACAAAAGTCCATGGAGTGACAACATGTGAGTTCCTCATGAAAGAAAAGTTCAAGTGCCCTCAGTGGGTAACATGATGTGCACTGTTTTCTGTGATAGGAAAAAGATGATCCTTCCAGATTTCCTGGAACCTGGGCAAAACATCAACTTTGACTGCTTCATCATGATGCTGACTGAGCTGAAGGCTCAAACTTCCAGAGGTAGGCCAGAGAATAAATGTTCTCTTGCAACACAGTGACACCAGATCCTATATCAATTGGAAGAAGATGGAACACATTGCCAATTCTGGATGGACTATCTACCAAACCTATCATATAATCTGGATTTGGTGCCTTCTGACTTCCATCTATTTGGTCCAATGAAAGACTGTGTGGGCAATGTTTTCCTAGCAATGACGCTATCGTTGCAGTTGTGAAACAGTGGGTAACCTCTGGTGGTGCAGATTTGTACAAGCACAACATGCAGGCTCTTGTTCATCACAGGAGAAAACGCATAGCTAATGGTGGTGACTACGTTGAAAATTAGTGATTTGTAGCTGGGAATGTTCTCTATTAAATGGTGTAATTTTGCTTGTTGTACCTGTTGTTGTTTTCATGGAAGTAAATTAGAGGCATTACTTTTGGAGCAACCTATGTGTTTAGTAGCAAGTAGCCTTACATGATGTTTAAAAGAAAGGTTTTTATTTATTTATTTATTTTTTTTTGCCTTTGATCCATGTCTGTATTCCCCAGACTCATCCACAAGGGGGATGTAGTTCTAAACAAATATACAGCTCATAGTTGTTTTTAAATATGCACATTTCTAACCCTTCTTAATTTAAATGATTCTCTTGGAATGCCTTGGGACAACCTCAAAACTGTTCAGGCTGTCACTGAGGAAAATCTAAGAGAAAGACAGAAAAATGCACCGACTTTGTGTGGTTTTGTTGTTGTTGTTGTTTGGGTTTTTTTTGGTTTTGTTTTTGTTTTTCTTTCTAGGGACCTTTCTTTTTTGTTTACAGATGAACATGTAAGTCCTGGGGGGGAAATACTGTTTTCACCTGAGTGTCATCCCTGACTTCAGATGACTCATCTATAGATATGTGCTGAAGAAAGCATTGATTTATTATTTTTTTAAAGAGCACCCCTTCAGCCTGGAGAATGGCTTGACATTTCTCCATTTGCTTTTGGCATAGCTGAAGCTATCTGATAATTAATCTAGAGGCAGTGGTAATGAGCATTCCCTCCTCTCTATGCCATCTTCTTCTGTAACAATTAGTATGGTGTGAAACAGTGATTTAAATAATAACAAAACACTGTATAAGTTTATTTAACAACTTGCCTTGAGTACTCCAGAAATAGTGCCATGCTTTTACAATTTTCACTTTGTACTACAGCTATGGTAAAGGGCTCCTAGAAAAATCAGACTTGTAACTTCTAATGCTATGCCCAAATTCTCTGTGGATTCCATGATTTCTTCTGCCATTCTGGTACTGAAAGTCGATCCTATGTGCAAAGAGACCGTCCTGAAAGAGGAGGGAAAGCAAGCGCAGAACGATGTCCCATTTTATGACTAATTCTCATGAGACCCTTCACTTCCTATTGCCTGTCTGAGCTTGAATCTTGGAGGGCAATTTTGATACTTGGCTGTGCAGAATTACCTTGAGTACTGACTAAAGAAAGGAACCTCTAACAGGGACCTATTCTTATAGCCACCAGCATGCTTTGACTCTTCTTGTATGCCGTTAATAACACATAACCGTATGCTTGGTCTTTTAAATGCAGTCTTCCCTTTCCAGTATCAGAAATCGAAGAGCAAGATTTTGACTCTCTTTTCACCTGACTGTAGTTTATTGATGAACATTGTTTTCCGGAATAAATTGATCTGAGTTTACTTAAAATACTCCTGAAACCCACTCAGATGACTCATATCCACTGGAGACCAAATTAGATTTTTGTAAATAACATGCTTCACTTTTATGTTTATTTCTCAGCATCTTATTTGAAATTGTTCTTCAGTGACATTTTTTATTCTAGATATTTTAAGCTTGCTTTTTCTTTATTAGCTCATTTTCTACTTAAAAGTCCCAAATGTTTAAATAGAGACTGTTCCATTATCCTCTGCATAGAAATGATGGCATTTAGAGATTTATAGCAATGTGAGATTTCATGAGATTATGCAGCCCAACACTTAAGTTCTGGGAGCACCAAATGTGTTTAGAATCGACACCACCCTGGCAAAGCCTTGTTAAACCTACTCCCCAAATCCCTATGGTTAAAAATCCACAGAGCCCTGAGTGTCTTTTTTAATCCTTTGTAATCCTTGCAGTTAAAAAGCTTTTCCCACTAGCTAATCTAAACCTTATCTGCTTGAAGTTTAGCTAATCTTTTCTTGTCCAGTCTTCCCATTAGACATGGGAATGACTGGTTACCTTGCTCTTCAAAGACACCTTTTTAGTTCTGTCATTGCTTCTTTTCTGCTATTATCCTGTTTAGTTTCCTTTTCTTTCTTCCGGTGTTATATTTCACGTACCTCTCCTCTGCTCTCTCATTTGGCTTCATCCTTCTCAAAGCTGCACACAGCGTTGCCACTGAAGTCTCAACAGTACTGAACAGAATAAATAATTACAATCCTTATCTTGCATGTGGTGTTTCTGTTAATACATCTCGAAGTGATATCTGCTTTTATGTATCATCCTAGAAATGAGTCAATGATCTGTGATCCTTTAACACTTCAAATCCTTTTCTTCAGAACAGTTGCCTATACTGGTTTCTCAGTTTTGCTCTCTATTTAGCCTTAGAAAATGCAGCACTTTGCATTTTCTATACTGATTTTCGTCGTCGTTATTGCTGACATTGGATTACTTTTTGTTTCTTTCAAAATAATAGAAGAACATTCCAGCTTGATGTAATCTGTATGTTTTCAGTGTATCTGTACTCCATGACCTATGTTGATGAAAATAGTTGATAGAACTGAATTTCTGCAGGGTCCAGTCTGAAATCATAGAATGGTTTTGGTTTGAAGAGACATTTAAGACCACCTAGTTCCAACCCCACTGCCGTGGGTAGGGAAATCTCCCACTAGACCAGGTTGCCCAAAGTCCCATCCAGCCTGGCCTTGAACACTTCCAGAGGTGGGACACTCACAGCTTCTCCAGGTAAACTGCCTCACCACACTCACAGTGTACAATGTATTCTCCCTTACATCTGGTTTGAACTGACTTTTTCTCTTCTCCAGGCTGAACAACCTCAACTCTCTCAGCCTGTCTCCATAGCAGAGGCACTCTACCCCTCTGATCATCCTCATGGTCTTCACTGGACCTGCTGCAACAGCTCCATGTCCTTCTAGTGCCGGTACCCAGAGCTGAATGCAGTGCTGCAGGTTAGGTCTCATAAGAATTAAACAGAAAGGGAAGAATCACCTCCCTCACCCTGATGGTCATGTTACTTTAGATGCAGCACAGGATATGGCTGGGTTTGTAGGCTCAAATGCACATTGCTGGCTCTTGTTGAAATTCTCATCAACCAGCACTCCCAAGTCCTTCCTCAGGGCTCCTCTCAAGCTACTCATTGCCCTGCCTGTATTTGTGCTTGGCATTGCCTGGAACCAAGGTGCAAGGCCTTCTGTTTGGCCTTGTTAAACTTCATAAAGTTTGCCTGGGGTCATCTCTCAAGTCCTTCCCTCCAGTGTGTCAGCTGCACAGCTCAGCTTTCCCAGCTTGACACAGAACTCCTGACAAATTTGTTTTAATTTTGGCCTTTTATTATCAACAGTAAGTGCTCTGCAGCATAAACCATTTCAAGCTGGCGGTGGCAAATCTTCACTTTGTCATCAATGACACCTGGTGCAGTCTTTCAAGACTGTATTCTTTATGAAGGTATCTTTTATAGCCAAACAGAATGACTCAATCAAAATTCTCATCATCAATTGGCTTGTGTTATTGCCAGGCATCACTGGCAATCTGAAGGCAATGAACCAGCCTAGATTTTCCACAAGGGACTATGTATTTGCCACGTGTCTGTGCAAAGTGGAGATTTAGCCTATCCAAATGCTTTTCTTTTTCCAATGTTCTAAGGAGATGTCTAGCACTTCTGTCTTTCTGACTTGATGCATAGAGGTAGCTATGACACAAAGAACATAAGGTGCCAGTTCAGGCTATGTGCCCCTCTGGCACTCTGTTCAGGAGTGCTCCAAGAGCAATCATTGGCAACTGCCTCTGGAAAAGTGTAGAAACAAAGCAACAGCCAGTAAGGGTCATTCCTTCTCACCTCTCTTCTTCAGGTATTCTTCCACTGTCCTGGTTCAGCTGAGACAGAGTTGATTTTTCCTTCTTAGTGTCTGGTAAAATGCCAAGTTTTGGTTTTAGGAGAAAAACAACATTGATAACACACTGATGTTTCTTCTCATTGCCAAGCAGTGTTGCACGGAGCCAAGGACATTGCAGTTTCTCAGCTTTCTGTACTGCCCTGCCAGTGAGAGGCACAAGGAGATAGGAGCAGGCAAAATGAGGATCCAAGCTGAAAGGGGTATCCATTCCATATGACATCAGGCAGAAAAAAAAAAAGCAACCTGAAGAACAGTGGGGAGTTGGCTGGGAGAGCAGCCGCTGCTTGGGGACTGGCTGGGCATGGGTCGGCAGGTGGTGAGCAATTGCTTTGCACATCACTTGTTCGATACATATATACACATTACTGCCATTAATATTGTCCTTTTTTTTTTTTTCCTCTTCCTTTTCTGTCTTAGCAAATGGCTTTTATCTCTACCCATGAGTTCTACTTTTTTTTAAATTATTATTATTTTCTTCTTTTGGCTCTCTTCCCCATCTCACTATGGGGGGGGAGTATGAGTGAAGGACTGCATGGTGCTGAGCTGCCTGCCGGGTTAAACCACAACACCCACCTTGCTGCCATTTATGGACTCCAAGGGCTTTCTTAAGCATTTTTGTATTAAAAACTACTCCTGCTTTTGTGCAGTTGATTTTCTTGCTTTGAGTAACACAGTTCCCCATTTACCCAGATCAATCCTTGCTTATTTTGCTTCAGTCTTTGCTGGGCTGATCAGAACAAAAGGGAGCATGCAGAAGCATAACGTTTCCAAAATAGGCAGTGTCTAAAATCTTCCATCCTTCTGAATCTTTGTTCTATTTCTGCAGTCTCAAACGTTGCCTATTGATCTGGCCTTGTTTGCTTAACCTGAGCCCAGGGACAGCAATGTTGATGAGGAAAACATGAAATCTTTCCCATATATATGGCAGCTGCACCAGTAATTACACTCCCTTTCATCAAAATGTATCCGAACACTGTCACTGTAAATCCAGATTCATTGTCAAATGATTTCCTCGTTATCTGTTGCTGCTTTCCTCCTACCTTCTAGCAACATCTGTAATGGGACTGTTTTTTTTATTGGATTAATTTTAGACACCCCTTTAAACTTTTTTCCTCAGTTCTAAACCTTTTTTAATAGAAGGCGTTATGTACTTAATGCTGAACAGAGCATGCAAGCTCAGACTGTGTATGAAGAACTTTTTTCCTGGGAAATTAGCAGCAAGGCAGAGGGGCAAAGTGAGCAGACTGTTTTTTAGCACAGTTATGTGCTCTCTCTGACTAACGCAGCCTAAACTTAATCCCAACATTTTGCAAGTATCCCTTCGGTTGAGATGGGTATTTGTTTATTTCTTTGTTTTTTCCCTGTAGGCATGCAGCTCATAAACCCATCCTAGCAAAAGTTCACAAGGACCTGGTATAAAGCTCCCCACGTTCACTTCGAAATTACTTTCAGGTTATTGCATCTAATCACATTTTTTGCTTGTTAGTTTTCTGCTGGACTAGCTAATTGAGCAGGCCCTCCGAGGGGGCAGGGGTGGTGGAGCCAGAGCAGAAGGGAAGTGAAGCAGAGTGAGATGGAGAGAAAGGGAGGGAGCTGCTGCTCCCCGACCTAGCTGTGGTTGCCATAAAACTAAAGTGGCTTTGTAGTCTTGTCAAACTGTGCCCTAAAATATGCTGATTTACATGTTGGCTTTCACAGTCAGTGGAAATCATGATCTTCCAGGGAGCATTAAGCCACAGTGAACTTTAAGCCAATTTACTTCTGAATGAGAGTGTTCCCATAGGTACGTAACGTGCTTTCACTTTGGCACGCTAATTTCACGCCTTTAAACTCATAACTGCTCAGCACTCCCCCTGTAGATCTCTCCCAGCGATGCTATTGTTTTCATTATTTCAAATTAAAAAATAAGGGGATCTGCAAAACCTGAATGCACCCAGCAAGTGTTTTACAAGTCTGCAGTGCTTACCCAATTTTACCTTCACCTGTGTCCGGGCATGGGAAGGTAAGCAGCGGCAGACCACAGCAATCATGTTTTTTCTCAACAAACGTGTGTCTCTGCTTAGCACAGGCATGCATTACAAGTCTTACATGGTTATTTCGACATGATGCCACGCAACCCTCTTTAATGAGAGCATTGCAAAGCAAGCTAATCTCTGGATAACGTGCCAGCAGCATCGCAAGGCAGCGCTCACCAGAGGTGTGTGCAGATTGTGTAGTGTGCCCAAGTGGAGGGTGGTGGCAGTGGGTACTGAGCCACAGGGGCAGATGTGACAGGTGCAGAAGCAGGAAGCTCAGGCTGAGAGATGGAGCTCTGCATCCCCACCATCTGGGAGCAGCCCCTGTCCTTGTCTCTGCGGTGGGTGCTGCTGCTGCTCCTGGGGCACATGCTGCTGGCCACCAGCCTGCGCGGACTCCTTAGCTGCCATGGGGCTGCGAGTGGCTGCTTGCTACCATATGGCTGCATGAAAAAGAGACAGAGGAGAATAAGCTGTAAAGCAACTGTAAAAATTCAATGCTGTTCTGTGATAAGGGCGCTGCTGGCTCACCCTCCTCTTCCCCCAAGTCATTACCGTTACGGGTTTAAATAGGTACACCTGCATCCATTCAGCCCCTATCACATCCCCACTGAGTTGTTTGAAGCAGAAAGACACTTCTCTGCGTAACACTCTGAAATTCTGTTTAATTTGGGGTAGTGTGATGAAGGCTCGGTTGTATTTTTTCCACCCACTCTGCTATTTGGCTATGGGTGGAATTGAGTGAGATAGGATTTGCTTTGATGGAGATGTTTTGGGAAAAGTTGCCAAGCTTGCTGGATTGGTCTGGTGAGGAAGTGAGAGCTCTTCTGTCCTCTAAAAGTGCTTAATTCCATTGTACTGCAACAGGAAAAAATCACGTAGCAGCAGAAACAACAACAGGAAGAGGATATTTTGGAATATAATAATTGTCTATATGGCTGAAGAAGAACAAATGCTTTCCTGGCTCCCCGTGGAACTAATAAAGAAAGGCAGGTTGAGGAGCCTGGGATAATTATTTAGTCATCTTAAATATTCATGAGCTGCAGTATGTGCTACATGCAATTTAAGAGGGACTTGACAATTGCAGCATACATCATCTTGTTTCACATGAGCTAAAAATACTTAATCTTCCTCCTTTAAAATAAAAGCATTAATCCTGAGTATGTCTTCAGCTAAGAGAGAAGCTGCAAGCCTCAGGAGGAAGGAAAAGGAACATTTTCCTGCTCCAAAGGTGCAGGCTGGGAAAACAATGCAGAGCAAAAGGATTGTTGAGAGGATTTTAGCCAGGCTCTCCTAGAGCCAGAGCGGTGATGGTGGTAGGGAGTGTTCTTGATGTTAAACACTTTGCCACTGGCTTCACGAAGATTGGCAAATGTTACTCTGTTTGGTAGACTGGAAAAGAGACACTTCCCAACTTTGGCGATAATAAAATCACTGCTGGAAAGCCAAAGAGCTGGTTAGGATGAGCTAAACCCTCCCCATGGCATCTTGTTACTGTACTCTGGGGTCACACATCCAGAATGCAAATTCTCTTTGTTTCTTGTGTGGGATTCCCACTTCCACACGTGGCTCACAGTGGGTATTTCTGGAAAGTTTAAAGAGAATTCCATGTGGAGGGATTGATTCTCTTGGCTGCTAAATGCAGGGAAAGTGGAACCAGAGATTTCTAGAATATGTTCCTGTATTTTGAGCAGCAAATTGAGGTGATTACTTGAACAGACTTTCTGAATTTGGGATGCTGTCATTTCTGTCTGCATCTTCAGCTCCAAACTGTCAGTAGCAGTAGTAATAAAACCTTAGCTACTCGGTTTTGTACAGACAGACACACACTTATTTCATGTGTTCAGTTCATTATGGTGGGAGTAGTTCTGCTGCAGAAGAGAGCTATAACGTTCATTTTTGGTTTCTTCATAAGTTGCACGGTAGACAAGTTAGCAAGCATGAATGGGTTTGGGTTTATGTACTTTTCCCTGTTTGTGACTCTTTGTGCATTTGGTATGTTAGAAAATGTTTCAGTAATGCTTTTGGCAGCCTTTGATAACAAATTGTGATAGCTCAAGAGTGGCCAGGCTTATTGCTACCAGGCATTTGGGTTTCCTTGGATCTATCTTTCTTTTCTGCCAGGAAATTTTGTCAAGGAGGAGTTTAAACACGTTGGCCATTAGGATAGGATATATCCCTGTGCGTGCCCAAAGTAAATCCACTGGATTTACGATGCATGTCAATGTGCAGAGGCATGCCCAGAAAGCCAAGCTCTGTCCAACCATCTTTTCCAAACAGATGTGCATTTGCTGCTCAGCGTCACAGGACATGTGCAAGACATGCATGCAGCACTGAGGAGCTGTCTGGTACTGGAATGCCTTGGCTCACTGCTCACCGTGAGTCAGCATGTGCAGTTATTTATGCCCTGACACCCACGGTCACATTTTGAAGACTGTATCACATCAGCTATGGTATACGTATTGAACAATCTGCACCGTAGGCAATAAAGGAAAACAATGCTCTCCTCCCTAGTACCTAAAATACTTGATATTCCTCGTGAATAATGTAAAGTTTCATGTGCAGTGGCAGAAGTATAAGGGCTTTAATTTATTGGAGTGAAAGTATAGACAGCAAACTGTAAAGGGAAAGACACTGATTACGATCCAGGGTAAATTGCATAGGTGGACTGAATATACCGTACATTGAACATCTGCAAGAAGAGAGCCCAGAGGTTGCTCCTGCTGTGGCTCACCTTTCATTGGGCACTTGCTCGAGCTCAGGCTGGCTGCACGCCCATAAATAAGCCCAGGGGGGCCTCCCATGACCTTTCTGCTCGGTAGCGGCAGTGGAATCTGGAGCTTGCTGAGAATGAGAGAAAAAATATGAGTGAAAGGGAAACATGCTTTCCAATTAGATAATGGCAAATATCATACTTGTACTTGTGGAAGGTCAGAAAGGCAACAGCTGAAGGAGTCAAATAATAGACAAATTGATGACGGTAAGTAAGAAAGTATAAAGGTGACCCAATCTCCCTCACACTGATAAAGCTGTCTGAGGTGCAGTAGATCAATTTAGCCGTGGCTGTTGTTAGGAAATTACTCTTGTTTGATGTTCCACAAGCAGATCATGCAGTTTCCTAGGAAACAGCTTTTTCCACTTAAAATCTAATTTTCTTACATAGCTAGAACTGATGAGTCACCCTGCCTGACTTTTCCTTACTTCCTCTTACCTATTAAAATATACTCACCAGGTGGAAATCCAAGGATCCATTAGCATTAATCACCTGGCTGTTCGATTAACTCTTGTGCCTCCCTGTTAGCAGCGCTTGATTTGACAAGCCAGGATTAATAGGATAAAAGATTATCAAAATTGGAAAGGAATCATGTCTGCATTAATGGGATGTCTCTCCTATAGACTGAAGTATTCCCTTACAATTTCTTCCCTTATGTCCCTCTACTAAATGCTGTCTCTATTTCAGTGCTGGTAACGTCCTTACTATTGTTATGTTAATTATCACATTCAGCTGATTCACAGATGACATTAAAGTTATCAGTTACAGTTACACTCGGCTACTGTGGGAAAACAAATGAATGTTGTTGCGTATCAAAAACCACAATCAAAATGCAAAAGCCTCAGTCCACAGCTGTGATGTTGAGCTTTAGGGTCATGTAATGAGGAGCACTTATGCTGAGCAGAAAGTTGGTGGAGCAGAGGTCGGGAAATGGCTTTCTGGCTGGAGTTTCCAATGACCAACGAAGTCAATGAGCCCCCTGACAAAAAGGAAAGTGCTACAATTTACAGTTACCTGTTGTTTGTGCTTTATGTAAAATCCTAGTAGTCTGCAGATGCTTAATGAGCTCCTGTGGCTGCATCATTAATAAAAGCTTGGTCCGGCAGAATACAGCTTCCATGACAGTTCTCTATGGGCTGCATTTCTTATTCCCTTTCCATATGCAGTTGCGCTGGAATCAGTATTCCTGCCACTTCCCAGTGCCTCTGATGCCTCAGCTGTCAGTGCACCACTGATGTGCCAAACTCTAGTGACTAACACTTCAAAGTTTCAGCTGCTGACAAACAGCTTTCTGCTTAAAGGGGCAATCTCTCTGCACTGCAAGAGCACGGCTCCCTGTGACTCTACCAGCCCCAGAAGAAGATGGGAAAAATAATTCCCTGTCCTGACTGTAAAACAGAAAAGCTTTTTAAAATAAAGATTTGGGTGTATTTACTTATCATTTAGTTATGTTCTTGCATCTTACTCTGTATCTGTTCGTACTCGTTCAGCTGCAGCTGGTGAGTGGGAGGCCTTACCATATACAACGGCGTGTAATGCCTCAAGAGCTTGGTAGGCTTGTCGTTTGCATTGCCTCGTGCTGCTTCTGGTATAGACTCTTAAATGCTAAAAGTCAGCAGGAATGACCGTAGATTTTGAACAGAAAAGTTTCAAACTAAGGTTTGAATGCAGCTTCTCTGATGTCATTGGACTATGACGCCTGTAGGAATGGCACTTAGCTGTGATCTGTAGACCCTTTAGAGCTGTTTGCAAATAACGAGCCTTTTTCTTAATGAAGAGCTTTGCAGCTTCATTTCAGATGATTAATTCAATTAAAATAGGCCTTCTGAGCTGAATTTCAAGCTTTTTATGATAGCTCTGAGAATTAAAGAGGATGGGAGGCTGAACTGAACCAAGCAAGACAAGCTCCAAAACTTCACCCAGCAGAAGCAGCAGCAGGGTTCAAGCTATCAGCTTCTGTTTGTTCTTAAAAGCCACATGCAGAATAGACAGACAGGCGGTGAATGACCCAGGCTTTCACTGTGTGTACATTGTTCTGGTATAACAGAACTGAGATAGAAGTGAGATTCCCTCTTTTTTGTTCCCGTCTCTCACTACTCCTCTGTTGTTCTTCTGTAATTGTGCTGTACCACTGGGCTGCCCCATCGCTTCTGGTTTGAGTGTGTGCTGCATTAAGGCTCAAGGGCTCTGGATTACAGGATTTATTTATTGCTAGAAATGTGTTGAATGGCACAGTAGAACTTTCCTAAGCAGAGAACACGGGCTTTTTACTGACAGGTGGTTCACCAGAGTAATTCACAGTCAAAACCACTGATTGATTCACTGCAGAATCTGAGTCCACAGATCACCATTTGTTGTCAGGGAACAGAGCGCAGAAAAGAGGATAATTCAGCATCTCTTGGTTCTCCAGTTCATGCAAACCTTCTCCTTGTTTCCACTCATCCACGTGTGTTAACCAAAAGGTAAAAGTGGTCAGTTGGTTTTCTCCCGCTTCTTCAGAGAAAAATCACTCTTATTTTGATAACATGTGAAGCAAAAGGTTTTAAGAGTTTGAGATCTGTTGTTGCAAGATGTGCAGAAGCCTCCAGCTTCTGTAAATTTAGAGATATACATGCAACTGTTGACTGATAACATGCACAATGAATATGCGAGTGTAATCTATGTATATGTAAAGGACATCTAAATCCTGTTAAGCCGATGCAGTCTATTGATGAAAATCCTCAGCTGCTCAGTCCTGTCTTTTTGTATACTCTGTTGTCAGGAAATCATTTATCCTACTACTAATGTAGCTCATGCCATCTGTGAGTAATCTTTACCTCTCTCACATCAGTATAGTGAGAAGTAATCTGCGTCCAGAGACACTCTGAGATCCTCAAAGTAAATCCAGACTGCTCATAATGTAGGCGGTATTGCTCTTGGAGAGAAATGGAGCTATGCTCAGTGTGCTAATGATATAATTATAGGGTCTCTCTTCCAGGAGTATAAGGGAGATATTAGTTATCATAATGTGCATGAACTTGGACTTCAATGCAATATTTATAAAGAAGATACAAATGGATCATTTCTGCTAAATAGAGCAGGTCTTGGTGAATAATAGCACGGAAAAATACTCTCGACAAATGTAACCTTTACACTTAGGAATGTGCTCTTTTTTTTTTTTTTTTTTTTTTTTTTGGGTCATATTGGTGTTCTGTTTTTTCTCTTTCTTTTTCTTTTTTTTTT